>JARACY010001762.1:0-52438 GCA_029255725.1 Scrobipalpa atriplicella | reverse complement strand
ATAATCACGCCTTTATCCCTAATGGAGTAGGCAGAGCGTAAACGACCTAAGCAAAAGATGTTCCGCCACGTCTGACAAGTTTTGAGGGTTATTCCAGATAGATCTGTCAGTATATTGCTATAGTGACAGGTTGTCAGCCCATCGCCTAAATTTCAATACTGAAACCCTCGAATCCCTTAGCTGATTTTTACAGCATGCCCGGGAGGAGATGCAGCTGGCACGTTCTATGTTTTTCTATCACTCCCAGTCCAGCATAGAAACAACATGTGGTATAAAGGAACACTGTAAATTTTTTTAAACACCCTGTATACTTTTATGCTGAATGTAGCAGCTGCATTTCTTCTCGGGTATACACTAAAAATCAGGGAACTGAGCTAGGTATAGTACACAAATACGTAACGTCTTTCTCTATTGCTACAAGCAAGACGTACTCAGAAAAAATCCTATCAATACGTTTTTTAGGATACTAGCTGGTGCCTGCGACTTCGTTCGTGTAGAAGTAAGATACCTTACCTACTTACAGATAGACATAAGTAACAGTCAGAATTCATACCTACCTAAATATAAACGAATAAATTGCTGATAGCTTCGTCTAAAAAAAAATGTGAGAAAGAATTGGTGTTCAACAAGGGTCCAATGAAGGTTTTCTTCCTAGGCAAGGTTTCAACTTTCCTTTCCCGAACCACACGTCTCCATAAACGAATATGTCATCGCTAATCAATCGATCAAGAGGGGAGTTGATCACCGCCGAGCAATCTCTACATAAGTAACGCAATCGGCCGGTCGGATATGGCCGCGCCGCACCGGAAATGGCCACGTTTCCAGCCTGACTAGACCCGCTTATTGGTATACCTAGGTCATATAGTGTGATATACAAGTAGGTATATGGATTAGGAAAGAATCCTGTTGAAGGTTTCTTTCTTCATATAGGATTTCAGAGACCTTGAACGATCCGATGAACACTGGTGTCAGAGTTTTTATAACAACGACTATTACTATTCAATTAGTTACAGCTAATAAGTAGGCCTCTGACGAGCGTCGCCACGTAGCTTCCTGATCCTGATAGAGAAAGTTATTTTTTTAAATCTGTACAGTACTTAGTTTTAAATTTTAAGAAACAAAAACAAAGTGTAGATAATTACTTATCATTGAAACCCAATTAAAAGGACTGTGAGTAGTAATTATACTAGTACCTAATTCATATTGGAAAAATATTCTAATATCGATCATTTTCTGCCATGTAACAACTAACTGCTAACCAATTTTCGAATAGGATTTCCTCTAATAAGACTGTACAGAAGGTAATGTAACTGGTTTACGGGCTTCGATTGCGTACGCCCATTTTAACGAATCGCTTTAAAGGGGGCTGGCCAGACTGAATCCGGTTAGAGCAGATTTCCGCTTGTTAGAATTTGTTTACAACCACTGTGAAAAATCTTTTAGTTTTGCCTTGTAACAAAAGTGTAATAATAAAATAAATTTTTACTTGATTGTAAAGTTGTAAATTATTGTAATATGTTATTTTTAAAGACTGTGGGCAAAAATTAAAGTTTAATCGTCAATTGCATGTGCCGCGGGTTGGAACGTAGTACTTTTTTTCACCCCGTAGATATACTTACCTATTATTTTGAAATTTTATAATTATAGTGATTATTTTCTTCACAGAAATAATCTTAATCTTTCGTTCTGTTAGAACGCCATGTAATAATTTAGTTCAATCAAATTATTTCATCAAACGTTATGTAGAGAGTAAGTCGTGGTTTGAAAAGCCCGGATGGTGTAGTGGATAGGGCCACGGCCTACTGTGCAGGAGGTCGTGGTTCGAATCCTACCACGTACCAATGTGTTTTTTGGTTTTCGAATTCCATAGTACGTTTATTCGGTGCTTTTATGGTGAAGGAAAACATCGTGAAGAAACCTGCACACACCTACGAAGAAATTCAAAGGTTGTGTAACCTAATCTAGGATTGGGTCTGGTTTCCTTTCTGGGTTGCGGAGGTCAGATGGCAGTCGCTCTGTGTAAAAACCAGTTCCCTCGTTCGATCCCCTATATTAGGTAGCCGACCCCGTGAAATACGGGAGAAAGGCTAGGAAGATGATGAAACGTTATGTAGAGTCTATTGAAAAATATGTATTTATTCACTCGTCTCAGTTCCAACAATATTACAAACTTTGACCTAAAAAGCACCGTAACAATATCTCAACACAAAATGTATGTCGTGGAGTGATTTGATAATACGATTTTTTGGGAAAATTCTAGGGATATTGCGAAAACACGGATAATTAGACAATTGTGAAAAGATTTTACAATATTACTGAAAAAAGCTATTTTGCGAAAAAAAGACTCACATTAGTAACATTGCAAATGAAAACGTTGGCTTTTGTGAAATAAGAACTCTGATTGGTCAGTCATCGGGCCCAAGACAAGGACTCCCTGATTGCCGTTTTACTAATGTCAATCACTAACGCATTTTATTAACGAATCAGAATAAGATTAAGACAGTAAGCAAACATTTAGCCAATCAGAGTTAAGGCTACCTTTTTCCAGTAAGATTGAGAAATGTTTTCACAATTATCTAATTATCCGTCTTTTCGCAATATCCCTAGTATTTTCACAAAAAAATGAATTGCTAAATCATCCTGCGACATGTACATAAAGTCCATAGTTACGTGAAAGCAAATTGCTTCTATGCCCTGCGATATTTTTTGTGTCGTCGCTACTGTACCAATAAATTTTCTTTGTACCGAGTAAGTAGTTGGTGTCTCATTATTTCTGCGCTCTCATGTGAAAACCTTGCTTCACTTTCAAGTTGCCCATTCTTCAGGGAAAATTTTGTCTTTCAACCCATGTTTTCAGTCTTTGGGATTAAAATTAGCAAAGGTAAAGATGTGAAAGGGTATGAGAGTCTTTGGAGGGTAATTTATTATCCGATCGATTAGAGATTATTTTAATTGAAAATTAACGTGTAAAAAGAGGCATCATGTAGACGCTCTACGTCACTGATTATTATTGGTTTTCTTTAATATTTTAGAAACATCCTTCTCACGCGCGGTTTTCTCTACCGGCTAAACTTTGTGCATAGAAAAATAATAAAAATAAAGGATACAACAAAATATTAAATATTTAGATAAACACATAACAATCCCTCTACCCATGTGGGACATAAAAATCTACCTGACAAATATTGATCACAAACTTAACACTAGAATGAACATGTCCGAAAACATTCGCTGTCGTATGAGACACAAAAGCGCCCATCTATTCTTATCACAGGGGTGTGGGAGGAGAGAGAGGGACAATGAGGGAAAGAGAGGGAAGGCGGACGGACATTAGAATTAGAAATGGCGTCATTAGGATGCCCCAACGAAGTTGTTTAGGAAAGTGTCAGGAGACAGGGAGTTGCTTTGTTTGGAATTATACATACACATACGTACATACCATCTGTTATTGACCGAAGTACTGTTGGTGGTATTGTTATTTTCCGATCGTTTGTATTCCTTAGGTCGTAGACAGAGCGTCAACGGTTGCCTAAAAATATGCACCGCCACGTCGTCTGTTTCAATAAAGTGACTTTGAGTGACCGTTATACTTAAAACCTATGTTATGATAACTCCAAGGATAATACAATATGGTTAAAATACTTATAACTAAAACATTGATAAATGGCTGAATAATCAAATATTTCATTCAAAAATATTTTTTCATATTTCGATTTGTGTTACCCTCCGTAGTTTCTTATCAAAATATATCCCATAAAAATTCAAATAAAATTACTAAAATTAAATTCGTATATTTACAAAATGACGCACAGCTCGGTATAACGAGTATCATCTTATTTGTTTCAGAGATCTTTGACTGCGATGAACAGTCAGTGTTACAATATTTTTCACACAGCCCATTATATATTTTAAATCAAATACAAATATTTTAAAGGCGAGTTCTACTTATCAAACTGAACAACTTTTCTTAGTACTTAACTCTTTCTTTTTAGACCTCCCGCATACTGAATGCATCGACGAGTCGACACTTTTGTATGGCAGGTCCTTATTACATTAAAAAAAAAGTGTCTGATTTAAGTAATTTTATTTGAATTTTTATGGGATATATTTTGATAAGAAACTACGGAGGGTAACACAAATCGAAATATGAAAAAATATTTTTGAATGAAATATTTGATTATTCAGCCATTTATCAATGTTTTAGTTATAAGTATTTTAACCATATTGTATTATCCTTGGAGTTATCATAACATAGGTTTTAAGTATAACGGTCACTCAAAGTCACTTTATTGAAACAGACGACGTGGCGGTGCATATTTTTAGGCAACCGTTGACGCTCTGTCTACGACCTAAGGAATACAAACGATCGGAAAATAACAATACCACCAACAGTACTTCGGTCAATAACAGATGGTATGTACGTATGTGTATGTATAATTCCAAACAAAGCAACTCCCTGTCTCCTGACACTTTCCTAAACAACTTCGTTGGGGCATCCTAATGACGCCATTTCTAATTCTAATGTCCGTCCGCCTTCCCTCTCTTTCCCTCATTGTCCCTCTCTCTCCTCCCACACCCCTGTGATAAGAATAGATGGGCGCTTTTGTGTCTCATACGACAGCGAATGTTTTCGGACATGTTCATTCTAGTGTTAAGTTTGTGATCAATATTTGTCAGGTAGATTTTTATGTCCCACATGGGTAGAGGGATTGTTATGTGTTTATCTAAATATTTAATATTTTGTTGTATCCTTTATTTTTATTATTTTTCTATGCACAAAGTTTAGCCGGTAGAGAAAACCGCGCGTGAGAAGGATGTTTCTAAAATATTAAAGAAAACCAATAATAATCAGTGACGTAGAGCGTCTACATGATGCCTCTTTTTACACGTTAATTTTCAATTAAAATAATCTCTAATCGATCGGATAATAAATTACCCTCCAAAGACTCTCATACCCTTTCACATCTTTACCTTTGCTAATTTTAATCCCAAAGACTGAAAACATGGGTTGAAAGACAAAATTTTCCCTGAAGAATGGGCAACTTGAAAGTGAAGCAAGGTTTTCACATGAGAGCGCAGAAATAATGAGACACCAACTACTTACTCGGTACAAAGAAAATTTATTGGTACAGTAGCGACGACACAAAAAATATCGCAGGGCATAGAAGCAATTTGCTTTCACGTAACTATGGACTTTATGTACATGTCGCAGGATGATTTAGCAATTCATTTTTTTGTGAAAATACTAGGGATATTGCGAAAAGACGGATAATTAGATAATTGTGAAAACATTTCTCAATCTTACTGGAAAAAGGTAGCCTTAACTCTGATTGGCTAAATGTTTGCTTACTGTCTTAATCTTATTCTGATTCGTTAATAAAATGCGTTAGTGATTGACATTAGTAAAACGGCAATCAGGGAGTCCTTGTCTTGGGCCCGATGACTGACCAATCAGAGTTCTTATTTCACAAAAGCCAACGTTTTCATTTGCAATGTTACTAATGTGAGTCTTTTTTTCGCAAAATAGCTTTTTTCAGTAATATTGTAAAATCTTTTCACAATTGTCTAATTATCCGTGTTTTCGCAATATCCCTAGAATTTTCCCAAAAAATCGTATTATCAAATCACTCCACGACATACATTTTGTGTTGAGATATTGTTACGGTGCTTTTTAGGTCAAAGTTTGTAATATTGTTGGAACTGAGACGAGTGAATAAATACATATTTTTCAATAGACTCTACATAACGTTTCATCATCTTCCTAGCCTTTCTCCCGTATTTCACGGGGTCGGCTACCTAATATAGGGGATCGAACGAGGGAACTGGTTTTTACACAGAGCGACTGCCATCTGACCTCCGCAACCCAGAAAGGAAACCAGACCCAATCCTAGATTAGGTTACACAACCTTTGAATTTCTTCGTAGGTGTGTGCAGGTTTCTTCACGATGTTTTCCTTCACCATAAAAGCACCGAATAAACGTACTATGGAATTCGAAAACCAAAAAACACATTGGTACGTGGTAGGATTCGAACCACGACCTCCTGCACAGTAGGCCGTGGCCCTATCCACTACACCATCCGGGCTTTTCAAACCACGACTTACTCTCTACATAACGTTTGATGAAATAATTTGATTGAACTAAATTATTACATGGCGTTCTAACAGAACGAAAGATTAAGATTATTTCTGTGAAGAAAATAATCACTATAATTATAAAATTTCAAAATAATAGGTAAGTATATCTACGGGGTGAAAAAAAGTACTACGTTCCAACCCGCGGCACATGCAATTGACGATTAAACTTTAATTTTTGCCCACAGTCTTTAAAAATAACATATTACAATAATTTACAACTTTACAATCAAGTAAAAATTTATTTTATTATTACACTTTTGTTACAAGGCAAAACTAAAAGATTTTTCACAGTGGTTGTAAACAAATTCTAACAAGCGGAAATCTGCTCTAACCGGATTCAGTCTGGCCAGCCCCCTTTAAAGCGATTCGTTAAAATGGGCGTACGCAATCGAAGCCCGTAAACCAGTTACATTACCTTCTGTACAGTCTTATTAGAGGAAATCCTATTCGAAAATTGGTTAGCAGTTAGTTGTTACATGGCAGAAAATGATCGATATTAGAATATTTTTCCAATATGAATTAGGTACTAGTATAATTACTACTCACAGTCCTTTTAATTGGGTTTCAATGATAAGTAATTATCTACACTTTGTTTTTGTTTCTTAAAATTTAAAACTAAGTACTGTACAGATTTAAAAAAATAACTTTCTCTATCAGGATCAGGAAGCTACGTGGCGACGCTCGTCAGAGGCCTACTTATTAGCTGTAACTAATTGAATAGTAATAGTCGTTGTTATAAAAACTCTGACACCAGTGTTCATCGGATCGTTCAAGGTCTCTGAAATCCTATATGAAGAAAGAAACCTTCAACAGGATTCTTTCCTAATCCATATACCTACTTGTATATCACACTATATGACCTAGGTATACCAATAAGCGGGTCTAGTCAGGCTGGAAACGTGGCCATTTCCGGTGCGGCGCGGCCATATCCGACCGGCCGATTGCGTTACTTATGTAGAGATTGCTCGGCGGTGATCAACTCCCCTCTTGATCGATTGATTAGCGATGACATATTCGTTTATGGAGACGTGTGGTTCGGGAAAGGAAAGTTGAAACCTTGCCTAGGAAGAAAACCTTCATTGGACCCTTGTTGAACACCAATTCTTTCTCACATTTTTTTTTAGACGAAGCTATCAGCAATTTATTCGTTTATATTTAGGTAGGTATGAATTCTGACTGTTACTTATGTCTATCTGTAAGTAGGTAAGGTATCTTACTTCTACACGAACGAAGTCGCAGGCACCAGCTAGTATCCTAAAAAACGTATTGATAGGATTTTTTCTGAGTACGTCTTGCTTGTAGCAATAGAGAAAGACGTTACGTATTTGTGTACTATACCTAGCTCAGTTCCCTGATTTTTAGTGTATACCCGAGAAGAAATGCAGCTGCTACATTCAGCATAAAAGTATACAGGGTGTTTAAAAAAAATTTACAGTGTTCCTTTATACCACATGTTGTTTCTATGCTGGACTGGGAGTGATAGAAAAACATAGAACGTGCCAGCTGCATCTCCTCCCGGGCATGCTGTAAAAATCAGCTAAGGGATTCGAGGGTTTCAGTATTGAAATTTAGGCGATGGGCTGACAACCTGTCACTATAGCAATATACTGACAGATCTATCTGGAATAACCCTCAAAACTTGTCAGACGTGGCGGAACATCTTTTGCTTAGGTCGTTTACGCTCTGCCTACTCCATTAGGGATAAAGGCGTGATTATATGTATGTATGTATGTACTGATGATACCAAAAATCTTTCTCAAAGCACAAAAAATTTAGCTCTTGAAAATGTTTGCCTTCTACATACAAAATTGTAGATGAGGTGAGCATTTTTGGATAGAAAAAGTTTAAAGGAACGCAGTATATTTTTACACCCTGTACAGGTATTAAAAATTCACCGTCTCTGTAACGTAATACGAGCCCATCTCTTAAATAAGCGAGTGAGCTTGAAGGAACCCGGCCGCACTTTTTCACTTGCACTTTCTACTGCATTTTTCACTTCGCTCGCTTCAGACTTTCACTTCAAAACTTCCAGATAAAGCGTACTAACTTTTTCCAACAAGTCTATCTTGAGAACTTTAAAACTGCTATAGGTCAGGGGATGGTTAGAAAATTATTTTCTTATGAAGTGTAAGTTATATTTTTTTTTTTATTGTTTACCACTGTTTGTGTTATACTGACTGCTAAAAGAATTTACAAGGTGAAATTAAATTAATGACTAAGGCTCGTATTTATAAAGCGATCTCAAGATTGAGAGCAATATTAAGTATGGATTTGACAGACCGTTTTGTACTGAAATGACATTCCTGATACGAACTCAAACTCGCTGTCACTCTTGAGAGCTGATTATAAATACGGGCCTAAGATTTTATAACAAATCATAAATAAGGCACCACAGCCCTATAATTAATTAGTTATCATAATAATGATTCCTAGCTACGGAACCCTAAAAAAGGCGGAAATATTGATGACCTTTGTAATCATACAAAATAATAAATATTATCCTAACAATTATAAAAGTGGATCTAAAACTACTGTAAATAAAATTCTTTGTGATTATTTTTAATTTATTTCCATAATGATATTACCAAGGTATCTATCTGCGTATCTGAAATAAATAAAAAACCTCTTGTAATGTTATTAGCAGACCCCGTAGCCACCGTAGCACTTTGCTACGAAATCGTAGACTTCACTGCCCTCTGTGACAAAGTGAAGTAACTCTTGCTTCGCGCTACTCAACAACAGATGGCGCTAAAACGCATTCCTTAATGGTAAGAGTTCTTATTGGAAAGGGTTTTATTTCAACTTGCAAATGGAACTACCAATATAACGAAAGAAACTGAGTTGGGCTAGTTATATTATTTTTTTACCTTATTAGTTTTTCGCGTATTGATATTAGAAATTTATTGTAGGTGGTATTTGTTGGTATGTGCAAGTACCGCGTTTTTTCGGTCTTTAAACTTTAAATAGAGAATGAATGAAAAATGCTTGCAAAGTAATTAAGATAATCTTTTGTTATTTGTAAAGTCATTGCTTAAAAGCCACAAGGCGTCCAAAATTTTCTCATTCCAAAAAAAAGAAATTGCCCTCTACTTTTTGTCAGCAAACCACAAAAGCCGGCATCTCGTAACTCGTTTAGAAATGCCACAAATAACGCGACAGTCGGCGAAATATATCTATTTCGGACCAGCCGGACCCGCGTCAGCCTGTCACAGTCGCCCTGAAGGCCCAACACCGGCTGCGGTACAAGTGATAAACTTTTCAAGTATAAAAATATATAAATTGGCTACTTTCCAACTAGTCAAATCAGCAACTTTTTATGAAATATCAAAAACGCTTTTTTGTATGAAAATAGTAAATTATGACGTCACATTTTAGTAAATATTGACTAATCAAATCAATAACTTATATACTTTTAAAATCTAAATGTGCTTTTTTTTTTAATGATGAGTGAAATCCGCAATATTTTTAGCCATTAGTTTTAAGTATAAACGTTTTGAATTTTTTTAAGTCCCAGTCAAGTACCCAATTATGCTAGTTATCTAGAACTATGGCACCTACAGATTGCTTTAATGATCAGTTTCAGTCGCATGAATTTTATGTATTATTTTAATGTTTAAATTAAAACATGAACCAGTAGGACCCAGTGGTATTCTAAGTGCCAAATTTTACAAATATAAAAGCTTTAGCTAGGAAAAGCATGATTTTATTTACAGGGTTTGCTTGTATTGGTAAAATAATCAGAGCCATGGAGCTTTTGGATTTATAAAAAATTAAGTGTGTTACTGTCATATGAATTCATTATTATTCTAGTTAGAAATACTGAAATGCAAAATTCTAATTAGATTGTTTGGAGTCTATAAAGTTTTTAGCTGCTACACAGTGTTGTGACGCTTGCAACTCCTCAAAGTTGTTGGACTAGTAAAAGTTCTAAAATTAAAGTTATATGATCACAACGGCGTGGGTGACAGATATCACTGCAGGCAACAGCAACAACTGCATTTGCCTGGACTCCGATAATGTAATAGATAAATCTTTTTTGAGCTTTTGCTCGCTATAAGCTTGTATCTTGCACATTGAACTACAACTAACGTGTACACATGATGGGTGTTCCAACTCGCCACGCGGACGTGTGCAAACAGACGCGTCATCTCGCCAAAAAAAGGGGTAAAGTGAAAAGCCATTCCACACTCGTGTCACTATAGTTTTGGGGTAAGATGTGTGTAAGGTCATAGTTGTAAAGAAAATGCTGTTATGTTTGTAAAATTAAAGACTTTTTTGTAAGTAAACACGGTTATCGAGGTCTTTCTTTGCAAATTTTTTAATTTCAAAAAATTGTTTGTAGCACGGTTAGTGACGAGCTTTATGAGATACTTTCTTATTAGACATTACTGGGAGTACCTACCAGTTATTTCTAATATGATAATTAGTTTGCCTTAGGATATACTCGTACCTCCTAGTGATCCAAGACAGGCATTAGATTCTTGGGCGTTTTCTGATTTCCAGGTCATATAGAAAGATCCCACATGGTTGTAGACTTTTGAAGGCGGCTGACGAGCTTGGTACGTCAATGATTTTGAGACTTCTGAGTGATTTACCTCAATAGTAGACTCTGTCATCTCTGGATTAGACTGGAAACAACAGCTAATCAACAATAAAGATAATTGGGTTATTAGTTTATTACAATGGAGAAGTTAGATAATTTTTATTTTCGACAAAAAGTTTATATCGGTTTTAATTTAATTACCTAACTCCAAATTATTTCCATCATCAAAATAAATCCAAATCAATAAAAAAGAGTCAAAACAGCGAAAACAGACCCAAAATAAATAACGAATACAACAAATCAAAACTATACAATTGTCGTTCAGTAGCCATGGGTCGATCCTCGGCCATCCCCCTGCAGGCTACCCCACCGCTACTTACCACTGCAAAATCAACAGTATTGCTATAGCTATAGGGTTGAAGGTAGGGTGTAAATACAGGGTGGTTACAATGTTTTGGCGAGCCCGTTGCCTAGAGGGTGTACTGCCCACAGTTAGGGAGGACTGTCCGCAAAGGGTCGGCCGCCGTGCTTCGTTTAGATGCGGTTCGGTTGTGCTAGTTTAGTGAAGTTTAGTTCTTATTTCTGCTACGGTTTTTTTAAAGATAATTCAGTAAAAAAGGAGCCTTTACTGTGTAAAACTACAAACGAGAAGGTAAGCAAGTATAGAGACCAACAATTTCTCACTAATGAAACTTATACACGCGACCTTAGCAATATCAGCGGCGATGCGAAAATCACATTATAAAGCAAATAAATAAGTACTCTACGAAAGCTTAAATATCAACGCAAAATCGGTAAAAATGATAATAATAAACAATAATGACTTAAAAGTTGACAGTTGTTGTTTATTCCGTAGGATTAACTGTTTGGCTAAATGTATGTCGTTCGTTAGATAGCCCACTGACATCATTCACTGTTACATCGAGATCAGATAATGTAGCTTTAAAACAATCGCATTAATACAGTACAAATCAACGAGTCAGTGAGAAAAAGCTCGCAAGAAATAATTAGTTTCTTGATAAACCTAGCATATAGATAGGTTTAGTAACAAGTAAATAAAGCGATTAGATTGTAATCTATTGCAACAATTTTATGTAGGTATGTATAGGTAGGTACAAAATCTTTTAAAATGTTTTCTTTCGAAACAGTAACGGTTAGGACATAAGTCATGTGAACGCAGCACGAAGGGTATATCCGCTGTGCATACATTAGGCACAGATATCGCAAAGCTTTTTGGTAGGATTAAATTAGCAAACTTATTTGCGT
Organism: Scrobipalpa atriplicella; assembly: GCA_029255725.1. Taxonomy (NCBI): domain Eukaryota; kingdom Metazoa; phylum Arthropoda; class Insecta; order Lepidoptera; family Gelechiidae; genus Scrobipalpa; species Scrobipalpa atriplicella. The sequence continues at coordinate 40,493 of JARACY010001762.1, read as the reverse complement.
AGTTGTTTCCAACCCGACGTTTTGGGAAAACGGAACGCAATTTAGAATTTCCACCGGATCAAGGTTAATTTTCAACTGTGTTGGAATCCTAATACTTTCCTCCCTTGGGAGTTTAGTAAGGTTTAACAAGATCCTCAACGTTGTGAATATACTAAGAAATAGTTGGACCTGTTTGGAAATTCTATGAATATTATTCATCTATCGCCTACACGGCCAACTTCTGAGCGCTTGAGAACAAAATATATTATGCAATAAACATTCGCATAGAAGTAGGTAGAGGATGCAATTTTATTTTTTTGACTTGGGATGGGTTACCTCTTGACTCTAGACACAAAGGTCAGCGATGACCGTGACAGAGTCGACGATGGAGCGAGCTAACCCAGAAAACGACTGTTAAGGCACTGGTAGTCTCAGTAGTAATTTTATTTAAAGGACCGAAGACCATAACAAAAAAATACCTTGGCAAATAAGATCGATATAGAAATAGCAGGCATGAAGAAGACCTACAAAAAAATTAATGTTCGAAATTGATAAGGAGTAAAAACTTTAATAAAAACCAAATTATACGTTTTTTTAATGTTTCACAGAATATTTATTGATGAACTAGTAATTTTGGGCGATAGGCTGACATTAGTACATTAATAGTTACACATACACAATTAAACTGAAATATACCCCTTATAACTTTTCACATGTTGGTAGTAAAAACAGCCTTTTTATACTACTCTGTCCAGCTCAAATAAAAACAAAGCAAATATCCAAAAGAGCCGAATTGCCAAATTGCAATTTTAATTTCAAAAACAAAGCTACAAGTCGCAAACAAGAAGTAAAACTCCTTTATTTCCCTAGGCTAAGTAGGGGAGTGTCCGTCCCGAACGTTTTAATAAAAACAACGTGTTCTCCGAGGAAATGAAAACTCCTGAGCCAGCGGTCGCCAGTTAAAACAAGTGGACGTAGGGTTGGGATTATTATACATTTTTATACAAATAATTAGTGGAAATAATAATTTGTCAAACGTGGCGAAACTCTTGATTTTTATGCGTTGACTTGGCCTACCCCGTAAGGAACAAAGGCGTGAGGTAAGCTATTAAGTATGTGTGTAAAATTTTTATTGGTTACTGTATTTTTTTTTTTGCCAGCCCTAATTTTTAAGTAATACTTATGGAAAAAACATCGTTTTAATTTAATAAAATTTCTTTTAGCGCTTTTTATGACTCAAGAACTAGGTAGGTGATATATAAATTTACGCGTTTATTATTTGTAATCATTCGATTCTAAAAATAAAAAAATGACGTAGTATTTCTCCCATCTCTATTACAAAGTAAAAAACACAAGTGAAGGTGGTCTGAAACAAGATGTCAGACTTTTTATTGCAATTTGAAGGCAGGGGACGCGTAATGTACCAATATTTGCTCTTGCGGACGACGACAGGGCAGCAGCAACGGTACCTTCATGTTATTGTTCTAAATTTAAATTTGAACACGTGTGTTCTATTTTTCTTCTTCGTCTTTTAAAACATATTATGGCTTTTTACACAAAAAAATCAGTCAAAGTAAATACAAAAAATAAGTACCTACATTTTTAAGATTGTTGAATTTAAATAATTAAAAAAAACAAATAATTTTGATATCATTTTATTATTCATTAACAATTGGTGATATGGATATAACTAAGCTAATTTTGAAGTAACTTTGATATCTCGTCTCGATTGAAGCAGAAGATGGACTTTTTTTAAAATAAAGTTTTTAAAGACTGCTGCTATTAGAAAATATGAGAAAATTATTATTTCTTACTAAAACCCTACAATATTGCAAATTCTAAGCAAACAAACCCTTGGTGCTCTGGTACCCAATGGACACCGCAATTTATAAACGGACCGCGTCCGGGTGCCGGGTATGGATGGGTATGGGTACTGGGTATGGGTACTTACGGGTAGGGTCACGGAAGAAAGGGTTCGCGGAATAGCTGCTGTTATTGTATCGGAAGGTGGCCCGGCCTTAACGGGCTTACAAACCATAGAGTTAGAAATATTAAGACCTACGTTATTTTAGAAAACAAAAGGGCGTCTAAAGGAGATTTACGTCACAATCACAATATTTTATGTCCCTCCGTTTTATGAAGATTTCCCGACAATGCTTTTTAAGCTCAAAATCAGACAGAAACTTAACTTGATTTGAAGTACCTATATTAGAATTTGATGCCTTACGGCCTAGCCTGGCCAGTCAGACACAAATAAGCTAAGCTATATCAGGGCTTCCATTTAGATTCTTCCGAACGTTAACAACCTGACCATAGGTTTGGAATGAATATTCCATGGACTATACAACTATAAACAGCCATGTCATTTTGTGGTATCGTGGAGATAAATAATGCAGTTTCTAATTCCAACACTCCATCGATAAAAGCTGTAGGTAAAATATTTTTGGTCTACTAACTTCAGATTTTCATTGCGAAATAAGTAAAATATGAGTTTATATTTTCAATGTTCAATGCCCGATTCTATGCTCTTCCTAGCCCTTAAGGGTCACATTTGCAAATACAAACCGTTTTCATAGTGTTAGTGCGTACTTACTGCCGTCCCTTACCCACACAGACGCGAAGGGACAAAGGTCGCCGGCCACTGCCTTCTTATATTTGTTTAAGACGTGTATTGTACCAAACCCGTGTATTTTGCAATACATTTGTGTAGGACAACCCTTCCCCAACGAAGGTATAGAATATTTATGGACAAAATGAGGTTTGTAGGATAAATAAGTTTCAATTTTGAGATCAGTTGGTCAAGATTTGCTTACATTTGTGGAAAATGTCTGAAATCAATTTTATTTTCTCAGTGTCGTGTCGGTATAGTAGATGTTACATGCCACAATGAAAATGTAAAATAGCATCAACGAAATTGCGAAAATCGAAGAAATTACTTGCTCTTCATTTTAATCTGCTAGCTAAATATGCAGACATCAAAGCACCTATTTTCTTATCTCAAATAACCAAAACTCCCATCTTAGTTATCCCAGGTCAGACTAAGTTAGTCGTCAAGTTAGTAAAAGTACATCGGCCCCCTGTGGGTAAATAGAGGTTCGTCTAATACGACCTCCTGGATCTCTCAAACGCTCAATCAAAATGATAGGTGATTCAGTTAGGGAACCGGTGGACGAATACCTTACCGGCACATGTGAAGGCAAAAGTGTCTAACCTTGATTACTTATGCAAACTGGCTAAACACTAGGACTCAAAAGGAAGACTTCGACCTTCGTCGAAGGTCGCACTTGACAGGCGGTGGAGTGTGACTTTCTTCCCTCCTGATAAAGATCCCCGTATAGGGTCGAAGGCCAAATAGCTTCATATGAGTGTTGGTTAATTTACGATTGTAATTCTTATCTTACTTAAAATGTCAACTGATGTTTGAAATAGTCTACAGTCTTTTATTATTAGATAGGGACAACCAAGGAGCTTACTTAAGCTAAGTATCTCAGCAGTTAATCACTTTCGTCGTTATCAGTACCGGCGGTAGCCGACCACTACACGTTTCCCCGTGGTCCTAATTAATCCTGGATCGTAGTTCGTCCCTCGCAGGATGACCCTCCCCCTAACCCCCCCCCCCCTAAATCACTTACCGACCCTGTTTACTTACTGTTACTTCAAGTGAAGATGCGTGCCTGGTTTTGGTAACTGAATTTGTTGGAGACTTTAATGTTAAATTGGTTGAGTCAATATTTTGATCTTGTCTAATCTGAAATTCTTTAACAGAATTGACGATGGAATAGCCTCACTTGGAAAATTCAAAGATTCTGGTAATTCCATACATAGATGGGATACAATGGTCTACTTGACACCGATCTTGGTAATTCCAAGATAGGTAGCTACTTGCTTTATTATCTAAGCCTTAAAGATGCCTCTCATCAGGGTGGTACACTAGAAGTTAGAATTCAAGACACCTTATCTTTAGTAGCTAAGCAACAATCCAAAACTTATCAATTGTGATAACTTTGAATCTTCAAACAAGTCTACAGCTCCTAGAACGAACTTTCCTTATTATCCTCGAAAAACTTATGTAAATGATGATTCCCTAGTTGGCAAGAATAACGTCCCAGTTAGAAACTCTGAACTATCGGCCCAACATTCACTATCAATAAAGTACGAGCCGGTGGGCAAAGGGCGGGTGATCGATGGAACTTCTAATTTATAACCAAAGCCCTAAGGGCGTATCGATTACACCAGCTAACTTCGCGGCCGCCGTACGCGCGGCTTTTTGCAAAATTTGGAATAACGAACCGCCCAAGGGAGTTCTAGAATTGAATTTTTGTGAATTGATGGTGATGATGATAACCGTCGTGTTTTATTGATTATTCTTTATTTGAATTAAATTTTTAGCTACAAAATATTGATCTTATTTTAATTTATTGGTGTACCTCTCCCTACTAATTTTATTGAATTTTCACTAAAGATTTAAAGGACACTCGTTTAATATGGAAAATTCTTAAAAGTTTTACCTGTACAATTAAAAATAAAGATATGTGCCGATAAGTGGGCTGATACGTTTATACTTCACTTTGATCAACAACCTTTGAAGTTCGAGTTAGATCAGATAAGTATTCTGTAATTATTCTGTATCAGTACATAGAAAACTTAACTTTGATATAATTTTATTATATTTTATAAAATAAATTAAATATTAATTTTGTTTACGTAACCAATTTTCCTGCATAGGCCATACATACAAATTATACTATTCCCCTTACGGGGGTACGTAGAACGTTCATCTTTATAAATACCCGGTTTTTCGCTACATCGTCATAAGATTTTTGAAATAAATTGTATTGCTGTAGCATAGAATAACATTTAGGTATTAGCCCGTCGCCTCAATTACAAAACACAAATAAATTAATATGCTAGAAAGAGAATCGTGAAAGGTCCATGTCTTTTTATCGGTCCGAGTACAAGGGGTACGTATCCTAAATCAACGTAACTATGTAACACTACCCAAACATAGGTAAGGTAAGGAGAGCACTTAACGTTTCCTAAAGGATACATTATTGAAGGAGTCCTAAAAACAACATTTTTACATCCAGGCCGTCCGCTACGCATATTTTATTGCGGGTTCTGGGATGACCCTTAGTCTACGTAGACTTGGAAACATTAGACAAGAATATTTATATAAGTTACAAAGTCTCAAAAACTTGAGTATAAATATAATAAATTTTGTAGGTTTTCATGTTCTTGCTGTTATTGATAAAGAAGCTTTATTGGCCTATTCGTATTTTAAAAAATCTTTTAATGCTTACATAGGAAGGAACACACCTGCCCATTTCTTGCTGATATTTCTTGCTGGATTCTGGACTTTCAGATGTCGTAAATTTTCTTAGTTAGTTTTCCCAGTATACGTTACAATCATGTCTTCATTATCTTTGTTCAATCTGTAACAGATAAAAACATATGTTAGTTTACATTCAGAAAAAAAAAATACAAATTAACCAGTCAAGTTTTTTTAAAAAAAATGTTACACCTTGGTGCCGTGACCAGGATACATCTCAAACAATGATTGTCACTCTAGATCGATTGTATAACTTTGTAGGTTATTCACTTCTACGATTTCCTATGCCACAGTCTACCTGGCCGGTCCCGCGAGGCCGAGGGTTGATGGACGGCAGCACACGGGTTAACCTATGCTAGCGTAAATATTTGACGAGGTACCTGCATGCTCCGCCTTCGCCACTACTACTGGACTTCTTGGAGTTCTAATTTTCCAACTTTAAGAATGCTTTTAAAGTTAAAGGTACACGTACAAGTATTTACTTTAAAAAAAGATTAAAAAAGCAACGTCTGACGTCTTATAGGTACTGAATGTTTGAAAAGAAAAAGGAAATAATGCTTCGGTAGACAGGAGAGCAATAGAACCTGAATATGAAATAGAAATGGTCACAGCATCAATAGAAAATCTGCGAATTCTAAAATGTTGTATCAACCTAAAAGAAATAAGATGTTGGAGTAAACATTAGTTGCGCAACACCATTGGCAGATTTAAAGAAGCATGACGTGTTATATTTTTATTCTTTAACCCACGTCTCCACACGTTGACCCCACAACATTAGGTCTAACAAAACAAACATATTTTCAGTTATGTGCGCTGCTGACAAATGCGGGGTAGTACGTGAGAATTACCCGGAGTTTTATCCGGGTTCGAACCCGGGCCGTCCCTTGGGCAACCGCCGTCCGAAAACTTCGCCTTTGACCCTCAAGGAAGGAAGGATATAGAGCTGCAGGCTTTTCTTGGAAATCATCGGTCCGATTCCTATAAATTTTGGAACTCCTCTTAAAAGAACAGTAGGAATTCTGTGAATTACTGGAATGTTACTTATTGCAAGATTTCCCTCACATCAAGGAATGGATGGCAAATAGAGAAGAGTATGCAATATTTAGAGTACCACATTTTTTTTTTTTAAGATGATCACGATTGGTCAAGGAGGTCACATCTTTTTTACCCTGTCACCGGAATTGTCAAGCTTTGGTCTGGATTTCACTCAGTCAGAGTAGAATTTTCCAGCTCCTTAAACTTCCACGCATGTACCAGGCGTACAGAAGCGCGGGGCAGTATCTACAGTTTTCTTATCTACTTACTCTCCTCCAGCCGAACGAGCCTCCCGAGGCCAGCCCGCCTCTTTACGGCCTGTCAATGACTAGTAAATTTAGAACCGACCCACCATTGATATAAATGTTTTTTGTTCTCCCAAAACGGCCCTTCGAATTGTAATTTAGTGATGCCTACGATGAGATGTTTGCTGTTATGTGTTTTTATTAAGGTAATGGGTTTTCGAACACCCTTGCAGTTCTTGGAAACCTTACCCCAGTGACTTAGGGAGATTCGTGGTAGATAAAGACACTGAAAATCAGATAGATCATTTTCATCAGTTTCTTTTTCAATGAGGGACTCAATGTACGCTTAGCTGAGTATAAAATTGTAGGAAGCAAATATATGAAAGTTGCAATAATACGGTGCATCTTTCGTCGTGGAGTTATTCAAAATGCTTGCCATATTTGCACGTATAAAATCGATCAGTATCTTCGCACGCACCCGGTCGAGCGCACTCGCGCATGCATGCATACTCAAGCGTATTCAGTCTGCAACATATTAAATTTCAAACGGATTTACTCGCATTTGACGCGCATCGAATCTATTCACCCTCGCCAATTACATTTGCATCGATTTTTGAATGTAAAAGTTTGAAATTCGAATGTTGGATTAGCACCTGGCGAAAATTTCGACCAATCAGAAGGCGTCGGAGCTTGTTACGTCAGCGTCCCCTCGCTGACCAATGGCCAGCCGGTTTGGGAACCCCAGCGCGTGCTGAGTCCCGCTTGACCGGTCTCTCCCTTCGAAGCCACACGACGGATCGATGAAGTCGGGTTTTGTCTCGTTTTATAGCGTATAAATTGACGATGGACCTCGGATGATGGTTCAACTTTACACTCTCCGGATAAACATTTACCTTTTGTAGATTCGAGACAGGTAGACACCACAAAGGGAAGTTTGACACGGCACATATATTTGACCACTTAGTGGCCAGGACTTGACAGGGGATTCAATGATACTTTGTAAAGATTGCTCTCCCTAAACGCGTTTATTTTGTGGTGTTGGAATTTTTGACGCGTGTAAGACCTGTTTTGGGATGAAAGCAAACAATGTGAGAGGTTTGTAAATAATGGGATGAAAAAGATACTTGTTGAGATTTATGTTGTGGTGTTGGGGCGAAACCAAATCGTTTATAAACCTGTTGACTTTATAATGAGGATTCATGAATACGAGTTATTTGATCATATTGTTTGCAAGGTGCCTGAGTTTCCCTTGAAACACACTGTCCTTTCTGAATATTAAACTACCCGGTTAAACAAAGGATGTCGAAGTGGTAGTTTCGATCGCTGGGTCCAGGGTGGTCCAGGGTGGTCCCGGGTGCTGAGGGCCCAGTCCTCATAATCCCGCCCTAATGCCCTGTCCTCTGCAAGGGACATTTCCATTTATTATTGAGCACTTAATTTATGTGTTTTGTTATGGACCGACAACCGACCGGGCACCAAATAAATGGCCCGGATTCGCAAGACAAATTGCAACCGATTTCAACCCTGCCTCAAACTAATACAGCTCAAAGTCGTTTGGCACACTAAAGGCGTTTAGATCTTGTTGCTGTTATTGTACAAAAATTGCTTCATCGGACGTTTTAAAGTGAGCTCCGGCAAACTATTGCGAACTTTATGTAAACGTTGCAATGTCGCTTTTAGTTTACCGTCTGGATGTTCTTTTAAATCATTTGGAGATCCAAAATATGGAATTTTTAAAGGAGAGTATTCTGAGCTGTTTTAAAATTTCTGTTTTATATCCTCGGTCTTAAAATACAATTTAGTGAAGTGTGGGTGTTTCTTAGGACTTTTTGGTGAATGAGGTGATCACTTAAGAATTGTTTAGACAATGTATGCGGCAATCCGTTCGTTTCAGATCCAGGTTTGGTTTAAGAAGGGGTGAAATGACATTTGGGATGGAGGCTGATCCCCATCAGAGGAGGTCATTTTTCAAAATAAGTAATTGGACAGAGGGGCTCGACTATGGATGATTTGAGAGACTAGTTGGATTAAAGAGGCAGATTTCAAAAATATATTCCTAACATTTTGACTCCATTATTTAAATTACCTATTTTATGAACAATAATTCAAAGCATTTGTGTTAGTTTGATGGCTTGAGTCTTACCTGAAAAATATTAAAAGAATTGGCAAAAAAATGCAATTTCATTTTACTACACGTACTTGCGAAGAGAAAACTGTAATAAACGACTTTATTGTATTAAAAAATATAGTAACTTCTACCACCCAATGACTTACAAAAATTGATCTCAAACTATTCAAATAAACAGCCGAAAAAAATACTGAAATCTTCATCCAAAAAGATAAAATTACAAGTGAAAGTAGAGAAGTAAAAACAAAACGAATAAGTAAATGAGTAAGCAGAAAAGTGGTCTGATATAATATTCCATATGTAAAGGGAGAGCTCTTCAAACTGCGCACATAAGCCTATGAAAGCATAAAAAATCGAAAAAAATCCATGTGAACCAAAACACATGGAGAATAAACAGACGCAGTAGATACTTACAAAAATATGAAATTCACCACAACATTTGCTAGGGACGGCTGAGCGAGGTACAGATGGCAGAAAAGTTGATAATAAAATGTTTTTTGGCAGCAAAACTTAGACATTTACAGATTGGATTGAATTGTATAGAAATTGTAAATTGTACAGAAAAATAATTAACCAGCATACGAGTCCAAATTTTACCACTAATTTTTAAACAATTACTCAAAAATGGGTCATGCGTTAATCGTTATAGGATTTACGGCCACGTCTGATAATTTTCAAAAGTGATTTTAGAAATAACTGTGCATTGCTGTAGAGATTTTGCGAGCTGATTTATTTTATTATTGTTAAACTAAATTATCAATAATATACTACTCAAATACTACGCTCGACTCTTCTTTCTTTCATGATGCTTACTGATTTTAACAATTTCAAACAATTGTATGAAACACGACAGGTAACACGTGACTGTGCCTTTTTCCCTCAGTATTTCTCTGCCAACCGTACCTGTTCACTCGTCCATAATACGAGTTGATAGGTAGATGTATTAAAAAATAGTATACATTAGACGCGATACGAACAGATAAAGTTGTTTGTACATTAGGTTACAATTTCTTGCAATAATTATGGACTTATAATCATAACTTGCTGCGGCCGCAAGAATCCACTACTGGACTTAAATCTGGTACTTTTCCAAATTGGCCAGCACAGTAGCCTGCTTCTGCTTTTTTCCAGGGAACGCTGATGCCCATGTATCATCATCATCAGCGCATTCATATACTTCCCCACCGAGAGGCACGAGCCTAACCTGAATTAGGGCGATTTACTGGCTATACGTCAGGGAGTAAAAAAAATAGCTGACCAAACTTTAGGTACCCATGAAACTAAAAATTTGGCCCACAAACAGTATTGGATACAAATGGTGTCAGCGCTTCGAGTCATTTTGTATGGAAGGTGCAAATTTTAGTAACACAATTTTTATTTTTTTTCGTTTTATTCATCATCATCATCTCCCTAGCCTTTTTCCTGAATTTCACGGGGTCAGCTTGGGTAGTATTTTCAACAAGTTGATCAAAATGTTGCGCAACATTTCCGCTTAGTGAGTACTAGGCTTGTCACAGAGCAAGTGTGGTGTCTGGGGCAAAAGTGTATCGGAGTTGGATTACTTGCGTTTTGCTACATGTTATTTCATTTGATATCTCTAAACTAAGTTGGATATGAGGTTAGATTTGTTCGTACAGCGTCGAGGCGGGTTAGTTCACAGGTGATATTTGTCGCACAGGAAAATTCTTTTACGGGTATTTGTACAATCTTCCTAAGAGGTGGTAAATATTTAAAAATTAGTTTTATACATTATCTAAAATCAGCATTCACTATTATAATCTATACTAAACTATTATAATTACAATCTAAACTTGCTTTAAATTTTTCTTTTACGAGGCGTTTTAGGCTCTGCCTACCCCGTAAGGGATACAATACAGACATGACTTTATGTATGTATTCACTATTATTTATTTCATCTTTCGACTGTGGTGTGGCTGAATGCGTTTTTCTTGTTGGTAATCTATCACGCAAATACAAGCCTACTGTTTTGTTAATCGATCATTAAAAAAAAACTCCCTTGAGTACTATACTTTTTTTAAATAAAAGCACCGAAGTTCGACTGTATTCCAAAAGTAGCCCAATACCTACTCACTATCAGAGCTCAGAGCAATTTTTCGTGAATCAGCTGAATGCCGTCAGAGCTACCATTAGTTAGGTATTGACGTACAGACAGACAGACCGCGTGCCAGTTGTCCTCTGCTGACTCTACTACGAAAACTCACGAATAACTCACAAAAGATGATGACTTTTTTTGCGATGCGTTTGCTCTTTAAATTATACTTTTATTAGTCTAGTCTAGACCGTGACAAAGTCATTGATAGAGAGAGCTTAGATTCTTGTTATAATCGAGCCTTAAATTAAAGCAACTAATAAAGCAAACAAAGAAAAAGAATATATCAAGATGCTCTATGGTGAACTCCAAAAAAGTAGTAAGTACTTAATATTGTATTAAAAACATGACCTACCTGTGCAGTTAAAGTATGATCATTGCCCCATTCGAATATTCGGTTATATGGACTAGATATCCTGTACGTATGTACCAATAAGTAATACTAGTAGTAATAGATGGTAGGTACATTTTTTGTGTCACACCCTGTAGTTGAATAGAGTGAGAACGCGTAGTAGAGGAGATGTCTAAAAGATTAATGTGGTTTTGAGTTTTAGTGGATCTCAGACTCAGATAGAAAATAAATTCTAGACTTCTTTTTACTTTGAATTATCTCCGTGTTATTTCGTTTTTTTTTAATACTAGTTTATCATGTAAATCATTTATGTGAAAATCACAAATTTCATTGGTGAGAATCAACAAAACTAACCATAACTACTTGTTTAAATTTTTGTTTTTGTACTGTTTTTGAAGTATAAACAACGGAAATAAACATAAACATCTCCGAGATTTTAAACAACAACAAAAGGCATCATCAATTCCTCTCAAAATAAATAGATTTCAAACAAAACATCGTACGAAAAAACACCCTATAAAACACACTATCTCCACCTCTGGTGAAATATATCGGCAAGTCAGTCTTGACAAAACACCATCATGGAGGAGCCCAAAAAACTGGACCCTTATAACTGCAAGCCATTTGTCTACCGCTGGAAATGTCGTCTACTTAACCCAATACACTCCGTCCTAAGTAAACTCTAGGTAAACTTAAACGTTAGTCCCTTTCTCGCCGCATTCTAAATAAATAACATCTAATGGAGGACATTCATCAGTGTTTTTACCTCACTCCCTCTGTCTGTTAACAGACCTTTGCTCACACATCCCGAAAACTTTTTTCAACAATTCTATGTTTTATGCCTTAAGGAATAAGGCCGGTTTTATTTGTAGGGTGCATGTACAAATTACGTTCATAAAGTGTAGAGATTAACGAGTGCAGAGATATGGGGAGGTGGGGGCTGGCTGTACCACCCCACACCTTTTTGTGTTTTTTCGGCGTTGCATTTTTTGCTAACGCGTGCACGATTTTTGGGAGTTTATGTGTTTTTTGTAAATAAATCTTTTCTAATAAGAACATTTTGTTCTGTTAATCATACAAGTCACCTTAACATACAAATTAGAGATTTGGCTATGGCACCTGAAATAGCTATAAAAACCTGTTTAAATAATCCTGTACATAAATATTTCGAGTTTATATTGTAAATGTTGAAATCTGCCTCTAGTATAGAGACCTATACGATACAGTAAACATTTCTTTCGTCTGCTGACCCTCATCAAGTGACATAGTCGCGATAGGTAGGTTGGTTCACGTATCATTTCAAAATTGTCACTTTTCATATCTGCGGGCACTGTCTTACCTTTGTCAAATCCTAACTTGATACCGTCTTTCAAAAAAAGTGCTTGAAGACATGTTGAAGATGGAAACTACTTTACTGGAAGTGCTAGTATATTCAATCAGATAATAATTGGAACTAAATAAAATATTCTCTGAAATGGTTAATTTAAGTATATAAACGCGAAAGAAACTCTTCTAAATACAAAAAGAAAGTAACAAAGACTCTTTTTCGTAATTAAAGTAGAGACTTATAAAGAACTGAATGTACCTCAATGTTACCTACTTTTCCCTCACTGACCCTGATCACGTGATAGTCTCAAGAAGATCACATGATATTATTTCAAAAATTGACACTTTTTCTTATCTTTGGGCTTTTGTCTACCCTTTGTCAAAACCTTGCTATTGAATCCTGATATTTGGTGTGGTATGATTCGTCAAAATAAATATAGAATGATAGTCAAGTATTTTCCATAAAATTTTCTTTTAATAAAAATGGTCTGGCTGAGATTACACCACAATGGCCACCCATGTTAACCGTACAATAGCTTATTGTTTTTATATATTCTGTCTTATATCCGTAAGTTATACGCGCTAGCGTTGATATGGAAACTCTATTGAAACCGTAATAGCTTACCTACAATTCGTAATGTAATGATATTTAAGTACATACGTAGAGTCCATCAGAAGTTCTCAAGAACTATAGGCAGTCGTATAATGCTGGCAGTCTGCGCCGAAACCGACCAGTAACAAGTGGAGTTGCGCTATGTTTTAGCAAGTTTCCGATCGCCAGGGTGACCAAGCTTCCAGATGTCATGAAGCGAAACGATTTTCGGTGACGGCGGCCAATCTCCCAGAGATCAGCCAACTGCGCGGGAGTTTTTAGTGCCCAAGTGTTTGCGCAACACACAAGTGCGCTCTGTATTCCTTTAATTTCTTATTCCGATGGGACAGACTGACTGACACGACCAGAGAGAAATCAGGCGCAGGACCGACTATTTACATTCCCATCCGACAGCATGGATCATCTTACTTTTCGGACAATCAGATGATCAGCCTGCAATGTCCTAACCAAACTAGAAACAACAACACAAAGTCATTCACTGGGAATCGAACCCGGGACCTCCGGGTCGTGATCGTGATTTTCTTCGTATTGATTTACTGCTAAACGGCATAAAAAGCAATTTTATAATTTATTTTTTCAGTTAAAACAAATCTATTCTATAGCAAATCTCAAACTGACGAATTATTCAAAATTCTGAAATTGTCCTGTTCCGAGCCAAAAGTACAGTCACCCTCACAAAACCAGCTGCCAAAGGCCAGAGAGGAAACGGTAACTGAATGGAACTAAATTCCAAACGTTTCAGAGTACAGCAAGCCGCTACTGGACTGGCTGGAATTCCCTTACTAATTCTCATGCCGACTGTACCTAGTGCAGAACTAATTGCACTTGTTTGAGAAAGCTTAGTTGTTAGTTCGAGAATGGATTTTTTTTTTATCAAATAAATCTTTGTTAGAAAAATAATACTATAAAATAAATTAGTTTCTCTTTCTCTTATCGTGCGGTTGTCAAGTCGATGGACCCGATAAACCCTGGTGTCAGAGTTTTTAAACCGCTTAAGCGCAGCTTATAGGCCTCTGAGATGGTATGTGTAACGACCACTATCAAAAGAGAGCGACCGGGACCGACGGCTTAATAAATCGGTAATTAACATAAATAAAGTCATTTGAACGTTTTTCGTTAATTTTATAAATTTTTAATACTTATTTATTGAAGTGATATAAGTCAAAAAATGTCTTACAAGAATTTAATAATTTTTATTTGGTCTGTGTTAGAAAGCTAAACAAAAAGTTCATAAACGTAAATAATTCGAAACCACAACGTTCATATGATCATGATTCTTGTTGTTCATTGTTCGTAATAATAATAAAAACGGGCTTTAACTAAAATACATATAATAAAATACCGTATCAAAAAGCGAAAGTAAACGGTCGAAATAAGACACCGCGTCTTTTGTTTTCATTGTCTGCCTACCTATAACGAGGCGGGCTACGCAACAAAAACAAAAGAAAATGGCTCTATTATGTGAAAACAACCCAGATACCACCACGGTTATATTCACCCGTGGGCTGAATTTATACGATATGTTCAGTATTCACTACACCAATTTTATTTGACACCTCATATGAGTTGATAAAACCCCCTCCGTAACCCACTCTTAGCACCACACTCAGCGGCAGGGTAGTTCAAGTTACGCCGGTCTCGAGAACATATTTCGAATATCCAAAAGTATAAATTCCGTCGGTAAGCTATCGACTTACTTTTTATATTCAACGGAATCGCGGTGCTGGAATGGGCCACTGTTTTGAGGGCAAACACACGTGCCGCTAGTCTACGTTAAAGAAATATTTTCCGAAAATCTCTACCTATCAATTTTATCATCGATATTTTTTGTTTACGATCCCGACGTGATCCTGAAAGATAACAGAACAGCCGAAAGTTAGATGAAAATGAGGCGTTATGAAAATTCTGAAGTGCGTACAACACAAAGTCTCAAAAGTTTTAGAAGCTTTCATCTTGAAACTAATCGATGGAGAAAGGCGACATCCCAAAAACCCCCTGTCCGTACCCATACACACAAAACAGCGCCCATTTACTGGTACCGCCAACAAAAGCGGTCGGCTAATGCTCACGTCCTCAGAGCCTTAATCTTTTTGTGCCTCTAATTAAATTAGCAAAACTCAGGCGCCCGGAAACTGGACACGCACACAAACGCAAAAATCCTTTATCTTACTTGAACAGACGCACACATCAACACAAAGGCCTTGTAAGTTGAGAGCTCTGTGGGTGTGGGTGTAAGATCGCCGTGCGTGTGTATGTGTGTGTTTTAGTTAAGGGTCGTCATTTCTCTTGGACCCTCCCCCGTAGTGTCCGCAGAAAGGTGAGTTAAGATGGATTTGTATAGAGCTGTTACAACATTGTTTATTTTTTTATATACAGTTGCTTCAAAAAAAAAAGATAATCACTATGTGAAACTTTTTACAACACGAACTTTTTACTGCGCGGTTTTTCCCGGCACCGTACTGAATCAAAATTTTGCCCGGCATAATGTGTAGCAAGAGGCTACAAACTGTCTACGACTACAAGACAGCACGCCAAACATGTTATGAAATGTTTATCAACATTTATCATGCCCTGTAGATGATGGTTAAAGTTCGAAATGAAGCGTTAAAGAGTCACGACAATTTTAGGACCTTTTCTAGGAATGATTGGTAAATCTGAGGTTTTACCGTTTCAGGCTTTTACAGTAATATTTTGTTCTTATTTCTTTTTATGGGTTTGCTCTTGACTCCAGTCTAGGTTGGGGGCAACAGAAACGGTGTCGACGATTGAGCGAGCACACCCAGAAGATGCCTGTTCACTCTAGCTTTGAAGTTTGTGTTGGGGGTTGTATAATTTATTAGATAGGTTTAAAATCTAACCAATAACTCCTCAAACCTGTAAACTAAATAAATTTTAAAATAATGCCAGATGACCTTTCTAAAACAAATGCCTATTAATACCTTTGGGGGATTCACCAGCTCCATATAAATACGACAGACAAACAGACATCCCCCGGCATCCTCCCTCGGACTTTAATATTGATCAGTGTCCGGCCGCGGTCAGGTAGTCTCGGCCACCGCCGCGCATGCGTGCTGGACACACGTGGACAAAGGGGCAAAGGGGGGGGGGGAGGTTGATGACCAAATTTGCTGGTCATTGATGGGGGGATGGGGGGAGGTAGAGAGACAAGGTTAAGGGAAGTGTTTTGATGTGGGAAAATAAGAAATGTATCTTTCTACCTATATTGTCAATTTTGACATATTTTTACGTCATATAAATATAACTTCGTCATAGCAGTTGGTATGGATGATTCCGGGAAATTTACTTAATGGCCCTAGTGGACATTCCGGTAATAAGGCCTTCCGTGCCTGAGGGGATTGAAAACTGCATCTGAGTGATAATGATGATAATAAAAATAATAAAACATACAACCGAATTGAGAACCTCCTCCTTTGTTTTGGAGTCGTTTAATAAAATAAACTTGAACTTAATGCAATTTTTGAGAAGTGACCTAATTTGTGCTGCTCTCTATGTAAAACTGTTTGATCAAATACACATGCAACTTGTGTGCCTGCTGCTAAACATCATATCTTTTTCAAGAAAACATAAACCAGAACATTACAACATAATAACTCTGCCGCATTATACTAACGAGATTCCCCAGATTTAATATCCTGAAGGAAGTCCCTAAATTCCGTATCATGTAAAAGAACACTTTCAATATTGGCCCTGGTATCCCTTTGGCCGTAACAAGGTTTTATTAGATCCCACTAAAGGGCATCCCCACACAAAGGTAGAAGAAACCCTTTTTCTACTTCAAATATATTAACTGTCCCACTACCTTTGGTGACGCGGATGTCGGAAAAACTGGATGTGTCTTCAAAAAATCTATGCAAATATATTCGTGTATTAAAAGTTTTTCGATTTAAGTATAATTTACCATACCAATACCACCTATACATAATTAATGCTTGAACCTACGAAAATATTAATCAGAAATTCTTTCAACACCTCAAGTACTAAAAGATCATCTACTATTTAGTGTCCTTAAAGATGTTGGTATTTAGCTTATAGAGTTAATACAATATGCAACAAAATCTAGGACTTTTTCCTTCTCAAATTTAGATTATGTTTCAAAAAAGTTATACACATCAAGTTTAGTTGTTACTGTTAGGCTCGTATCTATAAAGCGATCTCAAGATTGAGAGCAATATTAAGTATGGATTTGACAGATCATTTTGTACTGTAATGACATTTCTGATACGGTCTCAAACTCGCTGTCACTCTTGAGAGCTTATTATAAATACGGGCCCTAGTACACAAAAGGTTTAGTTGTTAATTTCTGACCTCTTCATTAATCTTAATCGAGTGGATTTTAAAATTTACGAATTTGTTACTCAAATTTGTTATGCAGCCAGCATAATGGGTACATTCCCAACAGGAACGGCGTGGGGCCGGGATTTTTGACTAACGAAATTTCATTTAGTGTATAATATATAGTATTAAGTATAATGTGACTTTGTATAGTTTTATTAAATATTGATTTTGTAAATTGTTTTTGCAATAAATTTTTTAACAATTTTGCAAAAAAAAAATTGTTACGTAATTGTAGAGTTCCATGTAGGCAAATTTTTATTCAAACGAAATTATCTCCTAACAAAAACATACTATTCTTATTATTAACCCGACAGCCTACTCCAAATAAGCAGTAGGTTTAAGTATAAGTATCCTATCCAGAGACTCCTCGTTCCGTGTAAGTCGGGCTATTTGTATCTCCCGTACTTTTGTCAGGGGAAATCATGTCTTATATTTATAGGGATATAGCCTAATACCCGGTTGCTTGGATATCGTTGCGATGGTGACCACTCGTTTAAGTACGCAGATTTATTTCTTTATGCAAAAATGTGTGTAAGATTCTTTTAACTTAAGTTTGTAAGTAAATGATGTATGAGTTTTTGTGTTAAAAAGAGTTTAATTTCTTAACGTGTGGGTGAAATACATACTTTCTTAAACAAAGGTCAGGTAATAAAAAAATATCTAATAGGTTTTTTCTTTAATAATTTAGTTTTTAGATCAAAAGTCCAGTAACCTATCTTAATAAACTTACCTACCTATTGTAACCTCAGTAGGTAGGCAAGTTTATCTGATTCCTAAATTCTAAAATTTTTAGTCATTTTAAACCTAACTTGCGTATGTAACCTTTGACTATCTTTTTTAGCCGATCTCCTTTCGGTCAACGATTCGATTTGATTTCGATTGAAATCAAGTTTACTGAATAATGAATTCTGAACAGTTTTCGCTCTCGAGACACAAGTTTTTTAATAAGTGGACTGTTATTTACTACATGGTAAAACATTTATATTTTCAATGCATCAGGAGTTATTACGTTATAAAGGCAGACGCACACAGAGCGGACCGTACGTTACAAGTTCGGAACCCAATGGCGCGCGTCAAACGAATAGTTGTATCGTTGTGTCGCAAGCCAATATGCGCATTCGATGCACTCACAGAGTTATGACTCGAGTTCTTGCTATCTAGTATCTACTAGAGCTGCAGCTAAAATTTAATTTAAATAGCATAGTAGGTACATCATAATTTCATATCATAATAAGAATCAAAGTAGGCTCATAGTTTTTATGGGTTAACCTATACCTATAGGTACCTGAACTGGTTCTGGACATTAGGAAGCTTATTTGTCAAAAGTAACATCAAGCTGCTTTTTATCGCGGAAAAATGGGTAAAAAAATGTTTTCTTCTCACGGAAAAAAATATTTTTTTAAAGTAAAACAGCAGTTTGAAAAACAAGTTACTATATTTCATTGGATACCAATACAGCTTTTAAATTGTGTCATCCCGCCAACTAATTATACTAACGATACCAAATACAGAAATCTGCAACGCATACAAAAATGGCCGACAAGATAGCAAACATGCTAATAGCGTCATAAAGCACGCTCCAATCCACCAAATTACCTAAACCTACCCCCTTTCTTTCTACCCTCACAAAACGAGTAATTTCGGGCAAAAAGGGTAACTTGGACGGGTCAAGTAAGACTGGTTGCGTAGAGGCGAATGTAACATCGCGCCATTTGCGTTTATTGGCCATTCGGTCAGTTCGAAATTTGAAATTTGCTCCTATTCTAATTGATTCTGTTACTCTCTGCATGATCCAATGAATTGAATTCTTTATTGGTATGAATGTGGCAATTTAATGGATAATAATTCGATGTTTTAAAAGTTACGAGGTCGATTTTTATATCTGAAGCAACTGGTGATTCTATGTTTTAATCGCTTCTAGTCCAGCATGGAAGCAACCAACTTTTGTAAAGCTGACAAAACAGTTAAAACACCTTTTCCCCTTTCTTTACATTCTGTACAAGAAAACAAAGAAACAATGCTAGGAGTGGTCACGTTAACTCGAACCGCTTCCTCGTAGCACCGAGCTACGACGTAGCTCTCCCGTAGCGAGGGGGAGGCGGGGGGGACTGACCGCGACATTTGTTGCCCGTCCACCCTCTGTCTTTACGAGTGTGGCAAACGTGCATGTGTGGGTGAGACTAATTTAGGGGTGCCTAATAGATTGCCGACATTTTTGGTGCAGTCAATCTTGGGATTACTGCATCTAATGCTTTATTTTATTGTGTAATGTAATACGAATGTAAGTGTGTGATTTTTCACATGATAAGGCAGTAAATTTATTCAATCAATTGAACCTGCTTGGTTAGCACTTTTTGGTATAGGAAAATGGAAACTAAAAACTTCTCAATTTTTTTTATTTGACCGTAATTTTCTAATAGTAATTTTTGTTCAAAACTCTCATTCAACTTTTGCGATTATTAACTTGAAACATTAAAAAAAAACAATCACTGATATGAATTCGACTCTCGCAAAATTTAATGGATAAAAAAATACCGCTCCAATAACTGGCCCCCTGTTAACGCGTCGGCTGCCCCCTCCCGCGTCCAGAGGCGGGGCAGTCGGGGGGAAACTGACCACTGGGGGGAACTCCACCCCCGGCTATTTACCGCACGCGATATTTGCACATGACAGTGAATACCCGTTGCCATGGAGCTTCGGGAGACGGTTTGAGTTTTGAGAGAATTTCTGGGTAAGTAATTGAAAAGACAGGTATTTTTAATTTGACAAATATTAACATTAAACTACGTATTATAAAAATATTGGTAAGAAGATCCACTATTTTTTTTTCATTGCATAAAAAATAAAATGTATACGACGACTTTGCTTATTTAGCTAAAAGAATCCATCTGTTTTAGAAGTTTAGTGTTTTCGTGGACATAATAAAATTTGTAATAAAATAACAATTTGACGATTACATTACGGCGGACATTATTCTATTGATTGTAATTTAATTTTATTGTGAAACCTGTATTGTGAAATAAATAAACTAAACTAATAAACTAATAAACTATGCCTACTGTTTTCTGTACTTTAATAATCTGACAATAAAATTGATGACTCTAAGTTTATATCCTTTGTATTTATTAAGTGACTTTATAATTATTTTTACGATGTCATTTTATAATAAATTACTCGAATACTATTAAAAACTATACAACTAGACCGTTAACTTTACAAGTTACAACACTGTTTCATTCTATTAGTATGTCATGTTATCAATAATAAGAAAAAAATAATGTTCAAAATATCATTTTCGACTCAACCTAAATTGTACAAAAAAGACATAAAATACTTGTTACGCTAACAACGTCTCATAATAAACATACGACTCCGATACGCCACACAAGTTGCTAACAAACTAGCATCGGAAACATACATGTCGTAGAATAATTGGCCCCGGCCCGGTGACTCAAGAAAAATATCCAGAAAACATCTCCACGAAATATGTCGCCGGAGCCAAACCATTGTCCTTTGAAAAAAGAATATCGCATAACGAAGTTGAGTTCCGACTTTATATCAAATATCACGCATGACGCGACTCCCCCCTACTTCCCCCACCGGGAGGCAATAAAAAATAATATATTGGAATATGTTGGAAATAACCAGCGTATCATCCTTTGGATACCGGGGCAGGGACATTCGTGTTTTGACGAGTCCAGCTTTATTGTCTTGGATCCGGAAAAGTGCTGACGTGTAACGGCCTTGCTCTCTCCGTATGAATAAAATTATGAAGCTCTATTACAGCTATAGGGGTTATAAGGAAAACGCCGATTTTTCTCGACGATGATTATTCGCACTACCGTTTTCGTATATTAGTTTCATTTCCTCTTCTGTGAATAAAATATGTTTGTGTCGCAGAAATTATTCAAGTGACCTAAAATTATTTTTCCGAATCTGTAGCGCGGAACGTTCGGTACAAATAATTACCTTTTGAGTATTTTTTTTAAAACATAAGTACATTACTGACATTTCACACACACGGACGAACACATCTACGAAACGTTACGTCGCATTTGACAAAATATGGATAACAAAATTTACTTACCATCTTTTTAATTTCAACAAACACATCACAAACCAAAACGCACTGCACGAAAACTGTCACACATTTTCTTCTGCCCCTTTTAAACGGCCACATTTTCATATTTCGAACAGACTTTCAAATTTCGAACGTGCTCATGCGCAGACGCACGCCCGCGAGACGGTTTGAAAAAGGAATGGATCAGGAAGTGAGGTGGGGTCAGGTAGGGCAAGACGAAGGGTTATCGACAAAAAGGTGTAATTATTATTAAAAAGGTTAAGGCGAGACGTCGGTCTTTATTTGAGACAGCGTTAGGGTCGATTCGAGGTTGCACGCGTGGTTTGTTAAGGTGAGTGTGAATTAAGTACTTTTTATTTGGTAATTTGAATAAGGAGAAGGATACTTATTTCCTTCTTTATTTTTATTTTAAACAAAGAAGTCGAGTTACTTTTTATTAATTTAAAAATTCGTTGCAGTGTTCCCAAATAAAAGGTTTTTCTGTGATTTGCTTTAAATTGTGCAAAAATAACTTTGTATTGATTTAATACTGTAAAATTGCACAAAATCCCCATTACAGAAAAGTCTGTATTTGTTAATTTATTTTTAAAGTCAGCATTAATACTATAAGTTTTGCAAACCCTCGTCTCTACCTGACTACCCTTTCACGTGTGAACTGCGACTGTCATCTTGCACATCTAACCCTTCACATGCAACCTAATGTACCTGAAAGACCGACCCAATAATTCATTATCGAACAATAGTACACTTTCTAGTAATAATAACCCTTTTTCTGCACCCTTGCGAAATTTTGCGACCCAAACAAAACACCCGTACCGAACACAAATATTTAAGAAAAAAACGTTCGCTTTTCAAACTTTGTCTCTGGCCATAAATCAGTTTTCAAACAACAAACCGTTGCAATACGTTCGGTATTTGAACTGAAGCGTAATCGATTGATTCTCGTGTCGTAATTTTTAAAAATCGATTGTAGAGTTTAACTTTTTAAACCATCACATCACCGAAGTGACATCCAACTAAAACTAGTATAATGAAAGCTTTTAATATTATTAAACTAGTACTAACTTCAAGAAAGGTTAACTTTAACTGACATACGAAAGATAGTTTTCTTCTAGGCTAGAGATTTCTATTAAAAATACTTCTATATTCCCTTATGCAATAAAGCGAAATTCCAAGTGGCTCTCCACTAATCTTGCGATCAACAATCACATCACAATGCTGCTAAATTAGGCGAGTAATTTGAGTGCCCTAGAGAAGCACACGTCAAGTCGAAATCATTAGCCATTCAGCCTTATCTTGCATCTGCATGTGAAGTGCGCTTGACAAATTATAGTAGAGTATTGTGGCTGCTTTCGGTACGTTCTTTATTATTGCTCTAGGTCGGAAAATAAGTTTCCGTTGAATATGTTTAGTTGGTTTTAATTTAACGCAGTTCTCGATCCTTATACAATACAATTTACTTTTTGCAAACTGAAAGAAATAAAAACAAAATGTTTAATCATGTGTTTAATTAGATTGACGTGAAAGATATTTGACTTACAAGTTTGTATCATTACTTTGATAAGAGAAATATAACAAGTACATAATAATTTAACTACTTATGAGTTTTGGCGTAATAATACTATGGAGAATATTGCGATACTTAGTTTGATTAGTAACAAAATTTTCAAAGCTTATTTGTCGGAGGCCAAGTCCTCACTTTGGGTCCCTGAGCCGCAGCAGTAAGTAAGTAAGTATTATTTTACATTATTCTATTCAAGTTCAAGTACGTAAATTCGTGACGTTACACCCAATATGGATTTACGATAGAATACCGCATCTGCCGCATAGAACTGTTTTAATAATATTCTAACCAAATACAATAAGACCCTCTATGCAAAATTCAATAGGGATTTGCAAAAGCATAGGACCCATTGTCATAGATCAGGTACGCAAAAATGGCAACATTCAAATTAATAAAAAATAAAACTAGTCCGTTAGATCAGAAGGGTTAAGCTCGTATTGTTGGGATATAAATAGGGTTATCTATGTATAATGCGCAGTAAGATAGTAAAACTACGGTAAGTTTAAAAGTGAGAGGTATGAACAACTTGTATTCCAATAAATGACATATACTTCGCAGTGTAATTTTTTCCCATATTTTCCTTATAATGGAGAAATCTAACATCCATTTGATTAAATCGTGGTCAAAATTTTATCAGTGGGTCTTATAATTATATTTCTTTGATACACAAAGATATGACATTTACACGCCATGTCAGGTCAAAGCCGAAGTACCTAGTAGTAAGTATGTACATTTTAATCTATACCTATATTTATACCTATATTTTATCTATATCTATATTTTAATTACCTACAAACTGGAGTGCAGGATAGGTCTAGATTTGATTGAGCTGAAAAACAGTTTTGCTCTTTATGGGCTACACTGAGCTGTGACCCTCTGTAGTCTATAAGAATCATTTCATCACACATTCAACAGAATTTAGGCATAAGTAACTCTTGTTTTTGTCATTTATATGTTTTTCTTTTAATTTTCCTGTTTCTATGTGTTTCCCTTTTGTTTTATGTGTGATGTTTTTCATGCAATAAACTTTAAAAAACATAATAAAATATAAGTCTCCACTTTGAGCTATTTTAGTTTTGTTACCAATGATATGAATACCTTACCTATTAATATTAACAGGAACTACAAACTAGGTAGAAAAACAAATCATTCATAATTACTAGCAACCCTTCAAATAGATAGGTCGTTTAGGGTCATGAGAACTCACGATTCGTTTACCCAAAATTTCGCAGCAATCCTCTTGACACCATAAAACATTGTAATTCTACCAATTGAAGTTAAAAAACCGGTCAAGTGCATGACACACTTGTATGCAAGGGGTTCCGTATATTAGAATAATACTTTGTGATTGAATTATTATTCTGACTTTTACCCACAGACCACAGGAGAAAATTATGTTTTTGTTTTTAATATTTCACTTACAGATATGGTATCCAACATTATTGCACTCGATTTTTCACAGTCGCTGGTACAAAATTGATAATGTAACTTCTTACATTATTTCTATTTTACCCGGAAATCTCGAAATTACTTCTCCTTATTGAACTTCCTTAATTCGTGACATAATTCAATGACAATTTGAGCCATTCGGTGTTACTGTCAAACAATAATTTTATTATTTTCATACGGAACCCTAACAAAAAAAGTCCTTCAATCCCGGATTCGGGGTTAAAAACCGATGTTTTGGGGTAAAACTTATATATCACGAGGGTCATTGTCACACACAAAACTAATTATATTTGTATAGCTTTCCGGAAATAAATATTATTTTTTTCCCTTTTTGAGTAACTGATAGGGTTTGGTATTTTGGTGTATTGTGGAATTTATTATATTTTGCTCATCGCTAATGATGGTGAATTTATTGCAATGTCATAGGTGATGGGAAAGTGTAACCGTTTTCAAATAGGTGAAACTAAAAAAAAATTGCTGCGGATTATATTAGATAAGTGTTTTTGAAAATTTAGCTGAAATCTCCGTGGTAAATATTAGGATCATACGATTCAGATAATGAGTTTCAAGTAAGCAAGAAGGTAACAAGATACTCAAACTGGAAAAAAATATGTTTTATAGAATGTATTACTCTATATAATCTACATTCATCACCATCATCAGCCACAACAGTCCACTGCTGGACATGGGCCTCCCCAAAATTGGGGGTATATGCCATACTCACCACGCTTGGCAGGCGGGTTGGTGAGCGCAGTATAAGTTTTCCATTCACAGGGAACGCTGCTGCCTATTCCCTGGATTAATCCCTTAGTCGCCTTTTACGACACCCGTAGGAAGTTATGGGGTGATGCTATTCTAACCCGGCACCACACGAGCACATTATAACTCTTTTAAGTCTAGATTTATTACAAACGGTAACATGCTATAAAATACGTGACGCAATGTTCCCAAAAATAATACCAAACTGCAATTTCTAAAGCGTTACAACTCTTCACAATCCTTTTACAAAAATATTTGACACAAAAAAACTTTACAATCGATTGTATTTAGTATTTTGGTAGCTTACATCGCTACCGAAGTGTCGGCCCTTTTTTTTCCAACACCCGAACCATTGTGTCTTTTGCAAGAGTCAACGAGTGCAATTTTTTATAACTTTTTTTGAAATCCCATTTCTCGGATTTAAAGGGATTTAGACACTTTGTTGTTGCAACAATGACGTTTGTGGAGATCGATATTTGTTTTGATTTAGCGCAGTTTAGCAATTTTGGTTTTCCCACGTACTGTTTGAATTGGCTATGGATGTATATAGATATTTTTTTCATGAAACACACTAATAAAATAAAATAGATTGCTTGCATTCTAATATTTCATAAAAAATGCTTCTAAACGTTACAAGTTATTTAAAATCCATTTTCTTATTTTGCCATTCATCTGTGTCAAAGATGTCATCGTCATATTTCGTTTAAAAAACAACAGACGTCGAATATCAAACGACTCCATCTCATAAAAAATTCCACCAGCCAATTCGTATCAGAAAAAAAACTTGGGCGACAAATCCTAATCATTCCCCTTCTATTGGCATCCGAACTCCCCCAATAGTTGGCTTATCAACATTCGGACACCATAACAGGCCTTTCCTAGCCTCATACATATTTTAGGGGCGCACACCCCGTTTGGTCAACTGTCAGTAATGATTTGCTGCCGTTTCTCCCTTTACAACGCCCTCACCTACCCCACCAGATTACTAAGACCTCTAGTTTCAAACAAGATGTTTGCTGGAATGTGTTAAATTATTATGGTGGTTTCACAAGGCCAAAGGGCGTTAGGAAAAAGTTAGATTATCTACTATTTTTTCGGACGCACGGAACAGGGTGGAGATTCGGCGGAAAATATGGCTTCCTATTTGTACATATTCAGAGTTTTGTAGTTTTTCGATTTACGCTCGCATTGCCTTTTTTACGGCTGCGGTTCATTCTGCCTTTATAGGTTTCCATCTTCGCGTGCTTCCTGTCGGAAAGAAAAAAAAAATGTATTTTTAGGCAGGGAAAATTCTGCAACAGTATAGTTTGTGTTACGACCACAGAAGAGTAAAAGGCGTTGGGAGCTAGATCAGTGGTTACGACTTCTATCAGAGACAGTGACTGGAGAGCCCTCCAAGATTTTGTCTTCATTGTCCGAAACAAACTGGAAATTATCTCACACTTCGTTTGTCCTTCATGGAAACCGAACTCTACCTCCAAATCGTGATAGTTTGAACGCTAGACAATCGATTAGGTTCATGATTATGAAAAAAAAAATCTTGTTGATGTCAAAGATTAATAAAAATAACACCGACACTTCATACACTTACCTAGACTAGACGTAAGTAACTGCCTACGCGTCGCCAGCAGATAGGTTGATGTATAAAACGCAAATACATTTGTTCGTATTTGGCGAGTGGCGTATACTTTTGGCTGTATTTGGCGAGTGCCGTGGCAACGTGACACCGCCACTGGTCTTCGGATTCGGCTCGTAAATAGCATTTACTGTTCGCAAACACACTGCCAGGGCTATCAGGTTACTTACTGGAAAATGGCATAATAGGTACTCATTGGAGGAAAGATTTTCTTTGGGATGATGTCGGCTAGATATTGCTATCGAATCGAATTGTTGAGGGCAAGACTTTTAAGTCAGCAATAAAAAAATAGTTCAGCAATAAATAGAACTAAATCTTGACTAAAATTAATTGCTGTCCCTCTCATGATAGAAAATTACACGTATAGACTTCCCATACTAATTGCGCTATCAGCTGATGCATTTTGTATGGAAGGTCAAAACTGTTTTTTTTTTTTTTAGTTAGTTTTTCGACCAATGTTCCTTAGGGAAAGTTGTTCAGTTTCATGGGTAGATTTACACCTTTCTCGATGCATATACCCTTTCTGTTACACGTTACACGTTGTATAATATTTCTTATCATCAGAAGCAAAAGATTAGTTTAATACTTGAATAACTAAGTAGCTACAATAAAAATACGAAATTGTTTTTATGGAAAGCTTTCATTGATGTCAAAAGCAAGACTGAAAGTAGCGCTATTTTCTGTATCTTTTATATTTTTATACGAAATTGGAGTATCAATTTTATTTACACAACCAAGTTTACTGAAGCATCACAAATAAGTTATCATAACTTGTTATAACGTCCCAAAAGAAAAAATATGCCGATGTTTGCTCACCCTCGATTGTCAAAGACTAGGTACTTTACCTATGTACAGACAGTCAATTCTATAGTAGTTTCTTTTTTCTTTTGAGTTTTGATTTATTAATGCTGTATCTTACTTTTCTCATCTCAACCAAAGGATTTCTACAGCATACTACACGGGTCTGCCGAACTTCTCTATGATGATTGGTACCAAGATCATCAGTTCCTCCTGTGGGTGGCTACATACGGAGTCTTCCAGTCCAGGATATCCATTGCAGGACTTATCTGCACCATCAGATGACAGTCTAGCAATACTATCTAACTTACTAGAACATTGATCAAAGCTGTTTTTTTTAAACAGTACAACCAAAAAGTATACGTTTATCCTCTGAGAGTCGCAGCAAGTGTAGGTACAAAGCATAAACCATTGATCAAAGATCAGCGTCGCGTCGTCCAGACAGTCAATCACGCGACACGAGTTACCTCGCTCCGTCTACTGGAATAAAAGCACATGACCGAGTCTCAGACTTTTGAATTTAGAATCGTTTGAGTCGTGTTCGATATGCGAACTGTCCTGGTCTGTTTTGTCACTATGAGAGGAAAACAAAATATCGGAAACCTATATATTTTGTGTAGTTTAAACCTAATGTGTGACTCGAGGATTTAAATGCATGGTTTGTATCTCAAACTGCAAATTGTATAAATATAAAATATAAATAAGAGTTCTTTTATTTTCGTAACATAAAACAGAGTAAAATTAATTAAAGTTGACGTAGGTAGGTTTTCTTTAATAAAGGTTCTTATTATTATTAGTATACTAATTTAAGCTACTTACCTTACCTATTTATACACATTTTTTTTCAGATACAAACTAAGGATACAAAAGTCATTTTGCAAAAGTAAATTTCTTGAACCACGCAAAAATCTTTTAATACCTCATTGACCCTAAATCTCAACCCTTCGTCTGCTACAAAAGCAAACACAGTTGCATCAACCCTTTTTCCAAAAAAAAAATTGCGAAATCCGGCACCATCTCGTGAGAACACGGAAGATCGGAAGACGGGAAGAAGCCACCTGGTCTATGACCGTAATATAACTGTCGACGGCAAACAATAGATACCCTTTTTGAAGACCCTAATTGATTAACCCTTAAGGGTTAGGAGCAGGTGACGGCAGATGCTTCTGATACGCGTGAAATAAGTTTTTTTTTTCTAAATTACGAATCTCTTTTTATTAAACTACAATTTACAAAAGTTACCCGTTCATTGCGGACTGTCCTTAACTTTTATATTAAAAGGAACATTGATCTTTCTGACTAGCTACGCAATGAATATCGAATGGTACTGGTGAAGTGAAGTTTTATGAACCGTGCTCTAGGTAGCCAGGTTTGTGATTGGATCTCACGTTGGCTGATGAAGTGTGAAAATTAATAGCTTTCTTTTCGATTTTTGAAAGAAGATTGCTTCGTAATTTATTGGATAAGGGTGAATTTGTGTTCAGTAGACGGTAGACTTAAATTGATATCTGAAGTAGCGCATCTGATTCTTAATTAAGGGTATATTAAGGGAAATCTATCTTACATAATAAAATAAATGCGGACACATTGATGCTCTGTTTGCTCCTTAAGGGTATAACGTGTGATTTTTTATATGTAATAAAATCTATGACTAACTGACTGCTGGAAGAGATTTCTTTTTAGAAATAAGCTGTACCTGTTGTGTCTTGATTTTATTTGTATTATCCTTTGTATTTTATTGTGTACAATAAACTGTTCAATAAATAAATAAAAATGACATTATTATTTTTAATTTAAAGTAGGTAGTTATTTTACAGCATTCCAAAGTCCCTTAACATGAACCCTAGACAAAAACATAAAGAACCTTCTAAGTCATTATTTCTTCGAATTAATCCCTCCTACTCTTACAATCGACGTCAAGCCACTCAAAACTGAATCCCACTCAAAATAATTAATACCCATTCACTGACCCTTCAAATGTCAAAAGAGCCGGATATAAACTAACCGCCTTTTCTTTGCGCTTTCGGTAAAAAACTCTACAAAAGACGCCGGCGCAAAAAGGGTTAGAGAAAAAACTGTTAAAAAAAAACTACCTCCTTGGCAATGTTACGCCAATTTTACTCACAAGGAAATTAGATATCCTCTTACAATTGAGACGGGCCTTTTAACCCTTTGTGGTCGTGTGGGAAAATTTGGGATCGTATTAGGTATCGGGACGGGATAACGGGACGGCGGGACGAGTTCTTTTGACACCTGCGTCTGGTGCCATATGACGGGTAAGTAACTGTTAATTTTGTGCAAACTGTTACGATTGTGTCCATTACGTTGCGAAATAGTAGTTTTTATTTGTCTATAATTTTAAATGGATTTTCTCTTGGTAGTAGCTGAGTGGACAATAGAGCAAGCTCACTCAAAAGAAACCTGTCCTATCCTCTTTTTTGTTTCGAATAGAGATTCTAGGTGATACTGTGAATTGCTTTGGTGACGGATTGTCAGCCCATTTCAACAAGTCTTCAGGTTTATCACGGAAGAAAAGAATACGCACTTTTTTAAAAGTGGCCGTTAATAGTCCTCCCACCGATTTTCGGTGATGGCGGCCAATCTCCCAGAGATGGGCCAACTGCGCAGGACAAGTTTTTAGTGCCCAAGTGTTCGCGCTCGCGCTACACACAGGTGCACTCTCTATTCCTTCAATCTCTTATTCTGATGGGATAGATTGACTGACACGACCAGAGAGAAATCAGGTGCAGGACCGACTATTTACATGCCCATCCGACAGCATGGATCATCTTACTTTTCGGACAATCAGGTGATCAGCCTGCAATGCCCTAACCCAACTAGAAACAACAACACAAAGTCATTGTCAGTCATAAATCGAACCCGGGACCTCCGGGTCGTGAGCCCATGGCTCAGACCGCTAGACCACGGAGGCAGTTAGTAAAGTGGCCGTTATGCAAGTTGATAATAAAACATAGGTGAAACAGGAACGCAGCAGGAATGACGTCACCGGCGGCTGTGGCTGTAATTTCCCACCGGACGACTCTGAAGCCTGTGTCGCCGGACGCTACGCTACTTCTACAAAGAAATCAACAAAATAGGGCAAAAACCTTGTAACTAATCATGGCTATATCGCATACGACGGAGTAAACGATCGCGAATAGACAAAGCAGTATTGAAAGTGGGATTTTTGGGTATTTTACAGACATACATACATAAAATAAAGCCTTTATCCCTAATGGGGTAGGCAGAGCAAAAACGACCTAAACAAAGGTCGTTCCGCCACGTCTGACAAGTTTTGAGGTTTATTACAGATAAATTTGAATATTGCTATAGTGACAGGTTGTCAGCCCATCATCGCCTAAATTGCAATACACTGAAATCCTCGAATCCCTTAGCTGGTTTTTACAGCATGCCCGGGAGGAGATGCAGCTGGCACATTCTATATTTTTCTGAGTATTTTATTGGGTAATTATACCATTATAGGTACCTAGTCATCATCATCATGGGGTGCCACCTTCATACCGGAGGGAATACCGAATACTGAACTTCAATATGAAGATGGCACCTAGTCAGGTGTTTGCTAAAATCCAAGATGTAGCTACTGATGTGTGATTTATAGGCGATGGGCTGACAACCTGTCATTATAGCAATATACATTATCATCTGTAATAACCCTCAAAACTTGTCAGACGTGGCGGAACGACTTTTATTTAGGTCGTTTTTGCTCTGCCTACCCCTCTAGGGATAAAGGCGTGATTTGTGTGTATTTGTGTAGCTACTGTAAATACTGATTTTACAGTAGTTAAGTTACAAGTAAGTGTCCATTTGGTAATAAGTCACTGCAAAATCGTTAGATATTTTTTTCGCTCAGTCTGCAGTGCGTCAGTGTAATTTCGAAACAGGTCTGTCTAAAATATTTACCCTAATTTCATCAAAGCTTTATGAGTACCAAAATTGCTGTTAAACCAAAAAGGATAATATCTCTCGCATATAAGCAAGTAATATCGGCAACAAAATATGAAACCTAATATTTCACAAGAGAGCGCTCAAAGGCCCGCTCTCCTTATTGATACGGTTTTAATCCTCCTACGGTACGATATACGTTATGCCTCCGTGGTCTAGTGGTCTGAGCCATGGGTTCTCGATCCGGAGGTCCTGGGGTTCGATTCCCAGGGGGGAACACAAAGTTGATATTTGTTAATTTATCACTTTGTGAGATTTTCCCCAGTTTGGATAAGACATTGCAGGCTGAATCACCTGATTGTCCGAGAAGAAAAAGGATTCCGTGCTTCGGAGGGCACGTTAAGCCGTCGGTCCCGGTCGCTGTCATTGATAGTGGTCGCTACACAAACCATGTCAGAGGCCTATTAGCTGTGCTATTAGGCGGTTTAAAAACTCTGACACCAGGGTTCATCGGGTCGATCGACTTGATACCCATACGACAGAAGAAGAACTTACTACGAGTACATTTTCCTTTCATCACAAAAACATTTCAACTAAGACGTCCTACGACAAAGACAGTTTGACTGATTGCTTCAGGGATTTCGTCGTTATTTTATCTAGGCTCTGTAAGAAACCCAATAGGTAGGTACATTACATGGCAGAGATCGTTAGCTATCATATGAACACGATGACAAGCAGTTTTTCTTGAGATGATGGACTACCGCCCCACAATGCGTATTGGTGTAATCGAATAACCGAAAAGCATTCGATTCGAATACTTGGACCTATCTGAGGTGTTGGTTGTATGAAATTATGGACAAGTTATTACCTAAGTGAGATCTTCCTAGCTCTACGATATGCATTTGATGCGTGATCTGATCCTGACGTTCACGCATTCCAGAACTGCTACTGTAAAAAAAATGGTGTGTGAAACGATTGGCATTTGTGGTAAGTACTTCAGAAATTAGAAAAAAAAAAATGTCATCAAACCTACGTTACACTTCAATAGGTTAATCTTACCAGTGCTTCGTATTATTAGTTTACGTACGTTCTATACAGGGTGTAAAAAAAAGTACTGCGTTCCTTTAAACCACGTGTTCTAATTGATGATACCAAACAATTTTCCCAAAGCACAAAAATTTAACATTAAAAAAAAAATGCCTTTTTTCATATAAAGATGCTCTCTGGAATCTCTAGTTTTGTATGGACGAGGCAATTTTTTTTTATCGAGCTAAAATTTTTGTTCTTTGGGAAAGTTGTTTGGTATCATCAGTAGAACATGTGGTTTAAAGGAACGCAGTACTTTTTTTTACACCCTGTATATCAGACACTCACCCAAAAATGGAAAACCACGGTAATTTTCCCGTTTTTAATCAATCTAACGTTCTATTTTAGTTTCATAAACTTAGGGTAGTTCTTCAGTATGATTAATGCATTCGATCGAAATAGACTTATTTGTGTACATATTTTAAAAGATATAAGTACAACACAACTTTAGTAGTAGATTTAGATAATTTAATTAGGTTTCTTATACTGTGACTTTACAGGAAACAAAATATCACATCACACAAATGCTGATGATGAGAATATAACTGAATGGCGTCAGTGATGTCACATCACACATCTAGGAGTTTGTCTCAGTCTAAAGCGTACAACATTCTATATTGATGGTTCGCGCACAGACTGATTAATGATACCATGCTGGGCACAATGAAAGCGCGTCCCTGAGCGGGTTAAAGATTCAAACTTACTATCCTATCGAACGACACCACTTCCATTGCTACTTTTGACTCAACCTCCACTGAATACCGCTAAAGAAACCCGCAATGGAAACGCAAATGGCAAAGATATCGTATAATGCGTGAAGAGAAAACCCAAAAGCAGAATATAGGGTTGTCGCCACAGCAGTGACTTGAAGTTTTCGCGGTGTATATGCCCGAATTATGTGAAAAAAATGTACTGATGGACTAAATATTTTCTACATTGTAAAACTTGCTTATACAAATATTATATACAGAGAAGATTAGGTATAAACATGTTTTTGAATCTATGACGGAAGTGGGTTGATAATCTGTTTTGGATAGGCTTCGGGGAGTCTTTCATTTAACCTACGCAAGACTAATAAAATACAGGGTATTATTTTACTTCTTCCAATGAAAAGATTTTTACGCCAGGATTTATATATGTAACGAAGATTGCTATGATATTAAAGTCGACTCAAACGTTGTCTGGTAGAGATCGCTCTCAGCGATAAAACCGCCTTTGTGCACAAATCCGTTCTGTGTGTATTATGTTCTTTGTAAATGTGTGCAATAAAGAGTTTTTACTTAATTAATAACTACTGGCTACAAACTCCTTTATATTTCTGTTTTTGTGTTGCGTTTTCTCTTGACTTCAGAAGGATATGAGGCTTAGGTTGCTCTAAGATATGAGGTGATGAAGAGAGAGCTGTTGATGTTGACAGTCAGCTTTTACTTCCGCGGGAAGATATTCCATTGATGCTTTTCTCACCAAACATGCAATTCCAGATAAATAATCAATACTGCAGTTTTAACCCCTTACCTGCGGCCCCGCAGGAGCGGGACCCTGTGGTGACGAAATTACCGCGCGGCGGGAGGCTCTCACGCTAATGGACGTAGACGTGTGTAATTTAAAAATTATACGTTTTGCGGGTTACTGTTTGCACGGGGTAGTGAAGGTGTTGAGCCGGATGGCTGAGTAGAAAAATAATTTCAATTTTTTTTGTCGAAAGACATTATTTTTATTTTTTGAAGAAATCTTATTCAATACGACAATATAGGGAAAATTTCACATAATTGCAAAAATAATTTAAATTTCAAACATCTACAAAAATAAACTGGAATCACACAAACACCTACCACCTACACATACCTACCACCTGTCTAATACCTAATAAAAACAATTAGATAGATCTAAACTTTTTT
Source organism: Scrobipalpa atriplicella (assembly GCA_029255725.1). NCBI lineage: Eukaryota > Metazoa > Arthropoda > Insecta > Lepidoptera > Gelechiidae > Scrobipalpa > Scrobipalpa atriplicella. The sequence continues at coordinate 5,846 of JARACY010001762.1, read as the reverse complement.
TGTGTTATGATAAGGCGTACAAGTAAGTTACAAAATCGCGTATCCAGTAAGGCACTTGAAAAACATAAACCTTCCTTGACAGTCGGGTAAAAATAATAATCGGGTAAATATATTTATTTGCATTGATTTTGCACAATAAAATTTGCCTACGTTCTGACAAAGTATTATCTAAAACAGCTTTAGACGAGCAGAAGCGCTCGCAAGCTGTCGCGCTAAAATCAATGGGTTTTATTATCCATAGACTTTTTTTTACTTTTTAATGGTTAACCCTTTACGCTCCGCCATCGATTTCCGATCCCCGTCGCCAATACAATGCACATTTTAAAATTTTAAAATCCGATATCTGTATGGTGGTGTTTTTTATGCGATCACGATGCATTTTTAACCCTTCACCTTATGTCGGGACAGTGGCTGTCAAGTTTTGTATTCGTATCTGTGCTTTGATTGGTATTATTCAAAGGTATTATTATCAAAATGACTTCTCTAGTTTCAGTTTTGGCCATAGAAGATAGGCTAGTAATATAATGAAATAAAAATAATTTACAAAAGCTATTAATTAACATCATATAGATGTAGGGTAGTTTTAATAATTAAGCGAACAAAGCTAACAAAAGAAAATAAATTTGTTACCTGATCTTCCCATTAGCTTTATTACAATCTACCTTTATTTAAGTTTTAGACACGCTACACAAAAATATTTTCTTGAGTGTACGAATAACAAGAAAAAGTCACAAATTCATTACCACACTTTGAGCACCGCTGTCTAGGGATTGTGTAACCGCGCGGTGTCTGTACGTGACAATTTAAACAAATTCTGGGCCATTTGGCTTCTGGGGTGGCGAGCTTTTTTAAGGACCTATTTTGAATAAAAAAAAAACGCCATTCAGCAACATTCACCCGGCCGCATGCGGGGCGAGTGTGTGGCCATAATAAGCTGTGGCAGTTAACGTGTTAAAAATATTTCAAGATATGGATTAATTATGTTTTATAACGATAAGTGAATGTTTAGCATTGTTTTTGAAGCGTGATTGCGGTGGACTTGAAGTTCTAAACAGCCTAATGCTTTTCCTCGTCTGCAATTTTGTATGGACAAGGCCAAATTATATTTCGAGCTAAAATTTAAAAAAACGCATTGAATATGTTAAAAAATACTGATATTTACGAGTGCATGTACTTAAATCCTCTTTTTGTAGGGTAGGCTGATCTCAAAGGGGGTGGGATTATTGGAAGAAAGCGCGGCTTCACGTCGGCATCTTTGAGTTCTCAGGATACGATAGCTACGTGTTCAAAACTCTGGTAAATCTTCACGTGTCATGGGCTAACAATTTTGGATGCTTGATGATTGACTTGATTCACGGTGAAGTTTCAACTGTAGTAACTAGCACATAGCTAATATAGTCAAAACTATGTACAAATAATTTTGACCACAAAGAAAAGTTTCATTGTTTGTTACATAGCGTGTCATTTTGTATAATAGGGAAAAATACTTTTTTCATTTTCGATCTATGTTCCTTGGGAAGTTATTCAGTTTTATGTTTTAGGTTGACACCCATTTTGGTCAGCTAGCTTTTAAAAGCGTTTATTTAATTTTTACTCCCGATAGATCACTAGGCAATCTATCTAATCTATAGGATCACTATTCTCCTCGTAATATAAATTGAATTCTTCCATGCTAAGTATATCATCCGCAAGTTCACATTATATGGCGCGATATTTTATTTTTTATTTTCCACTTGATTTTGTAGACAAACTGAAGTTTTCTACATTACTGGGCGACGCTAGATGGGCTCACCATTGCCGGCCGTCATACGGCGTGAAATTTCTTTTTATTTCCTGGTTTTGTAGACCAACTGAAGACTTCTACATTACTGGTCTACGCTAGATGGGATAGCCATTGTCGTCCGCACAGATCACATATGGCGCGAAAATATTAAATATTCACTAGAGATTGAATGGATTCGCGGATCGTCGAGTGTGGATCATACTCTATGGTTCATACTGGGTCTGGTATGGTTCTGAAATTAGTTCAAGATATGTTTTGTTACAGGTTGTGACCAGTTATGTTGTAAGTATGTACCTACATGTAGTTAATTTTTTTTTTTCAATTCGTCCCATTTTGTGATTGAGACAGGCTAAAGCTTTTCGCCATACCGCCTATTCATACGTTCAAATATTTCTGTCGTAGAATTATTGTGCAATTAAAGTAAAACTACATACCTACCTTCTCTATTGTGAAGATAATGCCGATTCCATTAGCACACGTCATAACTAAAATAAGTCTTGTTCTGTTATAGAACAGAAAAAGATGAGAATGTCAGTATTTTGTTAGCCGGAATTCACTTCCGAAATTGCCGCTTTTATGGTAGCTGGAACAAAATAAGAAAATATACCTTATGTAGGTACATTTATTCAAAATTATTTCCAAAAACATATATACATACATAAAATCACGCCTTTATCCCTAGGGTAGGCAGAGCAAAAACGACCTAAATAAAGGTAATTCCGCCACGTCTGACAAGTTTTGAGAGTTATTATACCTACAGGTGATTATGTATATTGCTATAGTAACAGGTTGTCAGCCCATCGCCTTAATTGCAATACACTGAAATCCTCGATTCCTTTAGCTGGTTTTTACAGCATGCACGGGAGGAGATGCAGCTGGCACATTCTATGTTTTTCTATCACTCCCAGTCCAGTATGGAAGTACTTCCAAAGTAAGTATTTCCAAAAAAGAGAAGGTAATTTTGTGAGGCTCTGTATAAGATGTTGGATGTTTACTTTGTTACTGCGGCTGATGTGTTTGCGCGGAAATGGATCTTACAGCTACAGTCCATCAGGTGGATTTATACATGTTACCGTATTACGGGTATGGTGGCAAGTAGTTTAATATTTATACATCAAAGCTCTACGTAGTCAAAGTCGAAGAATAAATCCATATACTCATATCACATGAAAGAGCGAGAAAAAAACAGATAGCAAATAGGATCTAGATAATTTCGGATTTTGATAATGGCAGAATGGTAATGGGAATTCATGAAACTGAACAACTTTTCCGAATGGTGTCAACAGCTCAAGTCATTTTGTATGGGAGGGCCAATATTTTTTTTTTTCATATTTCGACCCATGTTTCTTGGAAAATGTTGTTCAGTTTCATTGGTAGATTCACACCCTAAAGTATCGTCAGCAATTTTTTTTACTCCCGGTATACCTACACTTCAGCTAGTTGTAGCTGAATAAAGTCTACTTTCAAACAATCACTGCAGATAAAATGTGATTCTACCAACAGCATCTGGATCGACCTGGACCAATCAGCATCGAGGAGTGGATCATCGATCACCAGGTCCTCCCACACCGTGTCGATTCGGAACATCATTTGTTAGCCCGTTGTAGGTCTGCCTATCCCTTTAGTGACACAGGCGTGATTCTCCCAACAGCATCTGTATAGATCTGCACCAATCAGCATCGAGGAGTGGATCATCGATCACCAGGTCCTCCCACACCGTGTCGATTCGGAACATCATTTGTTAGCCCGTTGTAGGTCTGCCTATCCCTTTAGTGACACAGGCGTGATTCTCCCAACAGCATCTGTATAGATCTGCACCAATCAGCATCGAGGAGTGGATCATCGATCACCAGGTCCTCCCACACCGTGTCGATTCGGAACATCATTTGTTACGCCGAGTACCATAGACAGACCAATTTATAAATAAATACGTAAAATATAAACAAGGAAATACAGGGTCATTTTGATGAAAGTGTCTACTGGAAATATCGAAGAAACCAGAAGATAGGTAGGGTTTGTTTAGGCTCGTATTTATAAAGCGATCTCAAGTTTGAGAGCAATATTAAGTTCGGATTTGACACGTCGTTTTGTACTGAAATGACATTTCTGATACAAACTCAAATTCGCTGTCACTCTTGAGAGCTGATTATAAATACGACCCTTAAATTGCTTATTTAGGTTTGACAAGACATAAAGCTAGATACAAAAAAAAAAGTTTATTTCTTAGTTTACTGAAAGAAAGAAAAAACCTGAAAATCTGTTTTCAGAGTAAATTTCTTATTTGGGCCAAGGATAAAAACGGCACCTTGTAAATTAATATAATTAAAAACCAAGTAATACAACTGCTAAATATCATTCAACTTAAGTAGTTGGCTATATAAGATCCAATGCAAGTATATTATTGGGCCTTATATAACCATTATACTATTACATTACAGTCGTACAAAAGAGGGTCAATAATTGAATGTAAAAAATCGCCGTTTGGCCCCCAAAAACAAGCCCCTATCGAACGGGGGTCACGGTTATATAATTTTAATATTAGATGAAACAGCATACGGTCCTATAATTTGATTGGGCGCATGTGACGCGATCTTATTAAACTTTTATAATATGCAGTCGATATGCAGTAATGAAGTCGATCCAGTGGGGTTATCTATTTTGTCACCAAAGTCGGAGTAGATAAAATTTAGGCAACTACGAAAAATATCTTCGACCTTCGTGCAAGGAACTATTGAAATCGGTTATGCACATTGAATCGTCACCAACCACCCTAACCAGCCTAGTAATTTGGTATTTTGAAAAAGGAGACTTTTGGTTTTAATTTCTACTACCTATTCCACAGAACAAAATAATCTGAAAGCTCAGCTTTGTATTTCACCTAGTTTTACTACATATTGGGTCGGTCGGCTTGCAGTGACGCCTATAGCCGTAGTCTCTAGTCTGTACGCCTGTAGCCGTAGTCTGTACGCCTGTAGCCGTCCGGCCTCCCGCGGGACCTCATTCACATTGCAGATAACTGCACCTATTTCTAAACAGAAAGTCTTGGATACATCTATGAATTTATGTTAACTGTGTAGTACTGAAGGTAAGTACAAATATTTGATTTTATAGTCTATTCTATAATGTCTTCTATAACGTTCAGTTGTATACAGTTTAGATAAAAGTGCTTACTATTACTTCTGAAGAGTTCGACTTAGGACATTTACTTTTGTAGGTATTGATAGGTAGTAGAAATTAAAACCAAAAGTCTCCTTTTTCAAAATACCAAATTACTAGGCTGGTTAGGGTGGTTGGTGACGATTCAATGTGCATAACCGATTTCAATAGTTCCTTGCACGAAGGTCGAAGATATTTTTCGTAGTTGCCTAAATTTTATCTACTCCGACTTTGGTGACAAAATAGATAACCCCACTGGATCGACTTCATTACTGCATATCGACTGCATATTATAAAAGTTTAATAAGATCGCGTCACATGCGCCCAATCAAATTATAGGACCGTATGCTGTTTCATCTAATATTAAAATTATATAACCGTGACCCCCGTTCGATAGGGGCTTGTTTTTGGGGGCCAAACGGCGATTTTTTACATTCAATTATTGACCCTCTTTTGTACGATACTGTAATGTAATAGTATAATGGTTATATAAGGCCCAATAATATACTTGCATTGGATCTTATATAGCCAACTACTTAAGTTGAATGATATTTAAGCAGTTGTATTACTTGGTTTTTAATTATATTAATTTACAAGGTGCCGTTTTTATCCTTGGCCCAAATAAGAAATTTACTCTGAAAACAGATTTTCAGGTTTTTTCTTTCTTTCAGTAAACTAAGAAATAAACTTTTTTTTTTGTATCTAGCTTTATGTCTTGTCAAACCTAAATAAGCAATTTAAGGGTCGTATTTATAATCAGCTCTCAAGAGTGACAGCGAATTTGAGTTTGTATCAGAAATGTCATTTCAGTACAAAACGACGTGTCAAATCCGAACTTAATATTGCTCTCAAACTTGAGATCGCTTTATAAATACGAGCCTAAACAAACCCTACCTATCTTCTGGTT
>JARACY010001761.1:0-52492 GCA_029255725.1 Scrobipalpa atriplicella | reverse complement strand
TAGGATGGAAGTTGTGCGTCTGGTTTGCTGCTGTATACAGTTGACTATACAGTAAGCTGGCTGGGAGGACTGGATACAATGAGTTGTTGCAATTACTGCTCCCGTAGGAACCGTTCTGCGAGCCCATGAGGGACGGGAAGTTCGAGCTGTTGGTGTGGTTATGCCCTATGTTGGTGGTGGTATTTGAGGTGAGCAAGTCATCTTGGACTGGTGATTCTGCTGGGAACTGTTGTCGCTTAAGGACCTGGGACCCGTGGAGAGGCTGTAGTCAGCGTTGTTGTTGTATCGAGGGATGAGGCTTGTGTGGTGCGAGGGCGATGACCCCACCAGGCCCTGATAGCTGCTGGTCTAGGTCCACGCCTGTCGTGTCCGGTAGTACTGCACAAACAAAAGTTAATGGTGAGAATAAATATAGGTGAAATTTTATAAGAGGAAAGGCTTGCATTTATCCTAACATGTAGAATTGTAGAGCATAAAATGTAACAAACTTCGAACATGAAACGCAAACACGAATTCATTCTGTCAGCATTATTTTTCCATTATCATCATTATGATAATGGAAAAACACGAAGCCTTGCATTCAAGGCAACATCGTGGTTAAAATGTACAATCATATTTCTTTGACAGTTCATAGTATCACTTGTGAAAAACAGAAGTACCCGGACACAAATTATTTTGATAAACGAGTGCTTTTCGGTTTTAATATGGCGGCCATATTTTTTGTCCCGGCACATCGGCGATAAATTCATCGGAGATCGGACGTTTCCCAGCCGCTGTAAATTATAATGAGAGTCGGTTAATGCCTGCCCCGCCATACGGAAATATATTATAGCTATGAACACCGAACGTGAACACGGATTGTAGTTAGCTACTGGAATAGATTGTGGAACATTTTAAAATTGATTTAAATAAGTTCTCATTAAAACTACTTTCAAGATTCAAAATAGCACTAGCCGATTCTGTTAACTTGTGCATTAACTCTTGCAGATTAATATGAATATATTTTCCTTTTTTTATCATATAACATTGTGAAAAGAATAAATATATACTAGGTTAGGTACTTTTAAGTTTAATTAAAACATTTCTATTTTATCACCGATCGCGAAATCTACATGAACGGGTGACCTATTGTAATGTCTTTATTCTATACCAAGTCCTTTCTAGTCAGCCAAACATTGTCAGTTTCCTACACACCGTATCATTTGAAGGAGGATGTCGGTCGTAAAATATGTTGGTGCGTTTAATTATCACCATTAATAGTTATAGTCAACAGCCGTAAATCGATGAATAACCCAAACAATTTGCTCCAAAAATGATGTGTTTATTTTGGTGACAGGCGATTTGAAGCGTATGGCATCGTCTATCATGCTGCGTCGAAGACATTTACTTGTTTCAGTATTATGATTTACTTGTTAGTGTTAGTGTACATTGGTATCGTGTTAATTACCTTAATCACACCATCGTACAATAAACGTGTTTCACTTTTGTCAAAGTCCTCAGGTCTTTTTATTTTAGGATCTTGATTTTAATTTTATCAAAATGTCTTGTATTGTATTTGATGTCTATGACATGTGCAACATAATTGAAATGACGTGTAAAATATTGGATGATGTAAGTACCCTACTTATCATCAGCTATTATTATCATCATCACAGTATAGAATCTTGGAGTGTTGGTCTCTCAGTCTGTCAGTTCTTTGCAGGAGTCTCAGCACTGAAAAATCTTACCTACGTGTGCATCCTAGTGACGGTATCTGATCATTACAGGTTGAGCTGCGATATAACAACAACATAATTTTCCCTTACCTGTGTTGTTACCAGTGAACTCCTGGGTGGGGGTCTGGTCAGGCACGGTGCCGGTGAAGCCCAGTGCCGGTGGATTGAATTGGAAGCCGTCGGCGCCGCGCACGATGGCAGGTACGCGGGGTATGCGCCCGCGCTACCGTAGCCCCAGTGAGAGTTGCTCGAGCTTAGCCCGAATTGGCTCATATCTGGTGGAAACATGGTTGTTTAGTAAGCAGAAAGTAAAGATGATTTCAAGAAGACGGCATAGTCTAAATTTAAGAGCATCGCACAAAACAAGCAAAATAAACAGCAAGGGCGCAGATGCCATAATTCTGTAACTCTGTTCTTGACCCTTGTACTGTACTAGATTAGCTTTGCCTTTTAGTTAGTGTGCGCTTACACAGTTTTTCCAATTTTATTAAAAAGTTTAGAGTCAAAAGAAAATTTGACTTCATCAGCTCTTAGCTTTAAAACAGCCACAATGAGAAAGCGAATCAAAAACAATACACAAAATCCACTTATAAAGATATCGGGCTCGGACAAACGCTGCGTCCGCGTACGTGCATCGTCCGGCGTGCGCTTTATTTTTTTCCACAGTATTACCAGCTTTTATTTTTCGGTATCACGGTTCCGTTTTTGGCCAGCGATCGGTGGAGTCGGTTTTTATACGATATGTGCGCGCCCCGCTGCGCCCGATTTGTGAATGTTTTTTTCACATTTTGAGCCACACGAGTTGTTTTGGGGTGGCCGTGGATTTTAGCGGGCTCGGTGCATGCTTGTCCGAATGCGTCCGCAGTCCGCAGTCAGAATGCTCCTCTTTTTTTCACCCGGTCGGCTGATTGAATCCCGCGTTTTAGTGAACGTAGTTTAGCGTATCACCGCACGCTGACTCCATTCACTTTTGACCGATGCCCGTTATAAGGTTTCGTGTAGTTGATTGCCACTTTCATGTGCGAGTGAAAATTGAAAAATTGGTTTTGTATTTTTGAATAGTTTTAACATATTGCGTATGTATTTCAAGCATTGTGCTTCTTTATGTTACAATCATTGTAGTATTTACTTTAAAACAGGGTGACTTTTTACTAGTGAGCGGGTACTAACGCTAGATAACAAAATATGCTCGTGATAACAATCAAAGAACATAGACCGAAATATGAAAAAAAATACCTATGCTTTACTACCATTCAAATTATGTTTCATAGCCAAAGTAGTTTGTAAGTATATTTTTAAATTAATCCTCTAGCAACTAAAGTATCGGTCACTAATTATGAAAGTCACCAAATAGGTAATTTGACGTAAAGGTATACTTACTCTGGCAAGTAGTGATGGGCGGCCATGCGGAACCCTCCGAGCGGGTCCGGCGGGAACGGGAACGGCCGCTGTCCAAATGCGAAGTGGAACTGCTGCTGCTGCCCTAGGAGAGACAACACTACATCAGTACGATACAAGCTGCCCTTAGCTGCCAGCATACATCAAACATACAGGGATTAAAAAAAAATAACAAGATTTTTTGGGAAACTGAATTTAGAGCAATATCATATTTGATCTCACCGATCTAGACGGGCCACTGCCCGATCGGTTCCAATATCTATGAAGATCCAATTCAAGGAACACTGCCCAATTTTGAAACATTGTCATCATCAGTAATAATGGAGAAAATACAAGCATGATAACAATATTCTGCTTAAATATGTAAAATTAAAATTACTTATTTAATAATCATCAGAACACGAAAACATCATTTCAGTTTTATTGAAATAAGTCAAGTAGTAGCCTTGTTAATTTTATGCAAGCTAAAGTACCCATATTTTTTACAGGAATGTTCATTAGTTCTCTACATTGCAATGTCTTTACACAACTTTTACACGATTAGACTAGACTAGCATCTTTTATACACCACTTTGTGAACTTTTCAAATCTGGAACGCTTCTAAAACTTTCCCCATGAGCTGAAAGAGGAATTTAAGTGCACTTAGTTCGTCTTTACACCAGTCGGTATGGGAAAAACTTATATGTACTCTATTCTATTAGGTTAGTGCAAGAAGGTTTTTATAATGTACCTAGTAAAATTAAATAAAATGCAGTACATTATATTTTCACTTCAATGGACTGGGAGTGATGGAAAAGCGTAGAATGTGCGAGCTGGAATCTCCTCCCGAGCATGCTGTAAAAACAGCTAAGGGATTCGACGGTTTCAGTATTGTAATTTAGGCGATGGGCTGACAACCTGTCACTATAGCACTATATCTATCTGGAATAACCCTTCAAATCTTCGTGAGACGTGGCAGAACGACCTTTGTTTAAGTCGTTTACAATCTGCCTACCCCATTATGTATAAAGGCGTGATTATATGTATGTATGTACATTTTATTTTTATATGTAAAGTTTACACAGTTTTGACTTTCTTTGTATATTTTTTCTAATTGATAATTTTAACTCTTAATTTTCAAAAAGAATGAAGAAATTGTAACTTATTCTTCTTCTTTCATGTGCTTTATTGCAACTCCTATGGTTTTCATGATTTAATTACGATAAGTAGATAAGAATATTTTATACAATATATAGTACTAAACTAAAGAGAAAAGGTTTAATTTTACTGGTGCACCGCTAACCTGTCGATACTGTAACAGAATCAAAGAACGATGAACTGAACGTACGTACCTAATAGACAGGCCACCGTCATAGTGTCCCAAGTCACTCGATAATTCATCGACACTTGCGACACCTCTCAAGGGCGTGGTACAATTTAGCACGAGTGGGTACAAGCTCACATCAAAGTTAAACGAGTAGACACGAGATTAACTGTTGCAATAGACATGAGTGCATAAGTATATACTATTATCTTCACGGATATTAAAATACACCTAAGAGCTATATAGGTAAAGTAAATACATTTTTTTTAATTTAAGTACATGTGCGTTAATTATTGTGCCATCCTTTTGTTCTCTCACGGTTGAAATGACCGGTAAGTATGGACTCAAATTAGTTAAGTCTTATCATTCGCAAGACCGATTTGTCCTCATTGTCTGTCATTCATCAACAATTTTCTCCCAAAAACAATTCAAAATTGTATCAACCCGTCACAGTACAACAGAATAACCACATAGTAGGTACCTACCTAACGTCGACAGACCTAGTACCTACCTGTCGGCGGCCAATCTCCTAGAGATCAACCATCTGACCAGGACTCAGTTTTTTTTTTAAGTATTACACGAAGGCACGTCTATTGGTGATAGGTCTTTGGCTCGTTCAATAATTCGTGGTATTGAGCGCGGAACACCTGTCGAAGCTCCGGCACACATGCCGATGTTCACTATAGATTGCCTCTTGATTAGCAGATTATTAGGTTTCCTGGTTTTGAACTCTATATCCGTTGTTCTGTTCATACTATGTAACTAGCATTGTACATGTACAATGTTGTACCTATAGGTCTAGAGAAAGGGGCTAATTCTAACTATATTATTGTTAATGTGGCATCACGTGGTGGTTAGAATAGATTAACCTTAATCTAAACTTTTCTGTGGGTATAGTAAAGAGTGACCAAGCGATAGTATATCTAGGAAACGACCAGTAGTTATTACAAACATCCACAAGTGGGGTATCATAGAGGCTGCTGGGGACCTATGTCAAGCAGTGGACTGCTATGGTGCTGTGGCTAACACAGTACCTACAGAAGCGTCTAAAGACAATAGATCTTGTTCAGTAATTCCGTGGCATTGAGCGTGGAGCGTGGAGATTATTAGATTTCCTGGTTTTGCGTCACCGTTGCCTTTGTTTTAAAGTTTATAAAAGGTAGTCTTGTCTCAAGACTAATAGGTCTTAGGTTTGTTCAATAATTCGTGGTATTGAGCGCGGAACACCTGTTCTGGCTCCAGCGGTACACAGCCCGAAGCTCACTATTGATTCCCGCCTATAGATTGGGCTCTTGATTAGCGGAGATTATTAGATTTCCTGGTTTTGCGCTCCATAGCTGTTGTACTGTGACGGGTTGATACAATTTTGAATTGTTTTTGGGAGAAAATTGTTGATGAATGACAGACAATGAGGACAAATCGGTCTTGCGAATGATAAGACTTAACTAATTTGAGTCCATACTTACCGGTCATTTTCAACCGTGAGAGAACAAAAGGATGGCACAATAATTAACGCACATGTACTTAAATTAAAAAAATGTATTTACTTTACCTATATAGCTCTTAGGTGTATTTTAATATCCGTGAAGATAATAGTATATACTTATGCACTCATGTCTATTGCAACAGTTAATCTCGTGTCTACTCGTTAACTTTGATGTGAGCTTGTACCCACTCGTGCTAAATTGTACCACGCCCTTGAGAGGTGTCGCAAGTGTCGATGAATTATCGAGTGACTTGGACACTATGACGGTGGCCTGTCTATTAGGTACGTACGTTCAGTTCATCGTTCTTTGATTCTGTTACAGTATCGACAGGTTAGCGGTGCACCAGTAAAATTAAACCTTTTCTCTTTAGTTTAGTACTATATATTGTATAAAATATTCTTATCTACTTATCGTAATTAAATCATGAAAACCATAGGAGTTGTCAATAAAGCACATGAAAGAAGAAGAATAAGTTACAATTTCTTCATTCTTTTTGAAAATTAAGAGTTAAAATTATCAATTAGAAAAATATACAAAGAAAGTCAAACTGTGTAAACTTTACATATAAAAATAAAATGTACATACATACATATAATCACGCCTTTATACATAATGGGGTAGGCAGATTGTAAACGACTTAAACAAAGGTCGTTTCTGCCACGTCTCACGAAGATTTGAAGGGTTATTCCAGATAGATATAGTGCTATAGTGACAGGTTGTCAGCCCATCGCCTAAATTACAATACTGAAACCGTCGAATCCCTTAGCTGGTTTTTTACAGCATGCTCGGGAGGAGATTCAGCTCGCACATTCTACGCTTTTCCATCACTCCCAGTCCATTGAAGTGAAACATATAATGTACTGCATTTTATTTAATTTTACTAGGTACATTATAAAAACCTTCTTGCACTAACTAATAGAATAGAGTACATATAAGTTTTTCCCATACCGACTGGTGTAAAGACGAACTAAGTGCACTTAAATTCCTCTTTCAGCTCATGGGGAAAGTTTTAGAAGCGTTCCAGATTTGAAAAGTTCACAAAGTGGTGTATAAAAGATGCTAGTCTAGTCTAATCGGTGTAAAAGTTGTGTAAAGACATTGCAATGTAGAGAACTAATGAACATTCCTGTAAAAAATATGGGTACTTTAGCTTGCATAAAATTAACAAGGCTACTACTTGACTTATTTCAATAAAACTGAAATGATGTTTTCGTGTTCTGATGATTATTAAATAAGTAATTTTAATTTTACATATTTAAGCAGAATATTGTTATCATGCTTGTATTTTCTCCATTATTACTGATGATGACAATGTTTCAAAATTGGGCAGTGTTCCTTGAATTGGATCTTCATAGATATTGGAACCGATCGGGCAGTGGCCCGTCTAGATCGGTGAGATCAAATATGATATTGCTCTAAATTCAGTTTCCAAAAATCTTGTTATTTTTTTTTAATCCCTGTATGTTTGAATGTATGCTGGCAGCTAAGGGCAGCTTGTATCGTACTGATGTAGTGTTGTCTCTCCTAGGGCAGCAGCAGCAGTTCCACTTCGCATTTGGACAGCGGCCGTTCCCGTTCCCGCCGGACCCGCTCGGAGGGTTCCGCATGCCGCCCATCACTACTTGCCAGAGTAAGTATACCTTTACGTCAAATTACCTATTTGGTGACTTTCATAATTAGTGACCGATACTTTAGTTGCTAGAGGATTAATTTAAAAATATACTTACAAACTACTTTGGCTATGAAACATAATTTGAATGGTAGTAAAGCATAGGTATTTTTTTTCATATTTCGGTCTATGTTCTTTGATTGTTATCACGAGCATATTTTGTTATCTAGCGTTAAGTACCGCTCACTAGTAAAAAGTCACCCTGTTTAAAGTAAATACTACAATGATTGTAACATAAAGAAGCACAATGCTTGAAATACATACGCAATATGTTAAAAACTATTCAAAAATACAAAACCAATTTTTCAATTTTCACTCGCACATGAAAGTGGCAATCAACTACACGAAACCTTATAACGGGCATCGGTCAAAAGTGAATGAGTCAGCGTGCGGTGATACGCTAAACTACGTTCACTAAAACGCGGATTCAATCAGCCGACCGGGGAAAAAAGAGGAGCATTCTGACTGCGGACTGCGGACGCATTCGGACAAGCATGCACCGAGCCCGCTAAAATCCACGGCCACCCCAAAACAACTCGTGTGGCTCAAAATGTGAAAAAAACATTCACAAATCGGCGCAGCGGGCGCGCACATATCGTATAAAAACCGACTCCACCGATCGCTGGCCAAAAACGGAACCGTGATACCGAAAATAAAAGCTGGTAATACTGTGGAAAAAATAAAGCGCACGCCGGACGATGCACGTACGCGGACGCAGCGTTTGTCCGAGCCCGATATCTTTATAAGTGGATTTTGTGTATTGTTTTTGATTCGCTTTCTCATTGTGGCTGTTTTAAAGCTAAGAGCTGATGAAGTCAAATTTTCTTTTGACTCTAAACTTTTTAATAAAATTGGAAAAACTGTGTAAGCGCACACTACTAAAAGGCAAAGCTAATCTAGTACAGTACAAGGGTCAAGAACAGAGTTACAGAATTATGGCATCTGCGCCCTTGCTGTTTATTTTGCTTGTTTGTGCGATGCTCTTAAATTTAGACTATGCCGTCTTCTTGAAATCATCTTTACTTTCTGCTTACTAAACAACCATGTTTCCACAGATATGAGCCAATTCGGGCTAAGCTCGAGCAACTCTCACTGGGGCTACGGTAGCGCGGGCGCATACCCCGCGTACCTGCCATCGTGCGCGGCGCCGACGGCTTCCCAATTCAATCCACCGGCACTGGGCTTCACCGGCACCGTGCCTGACCAGACCCCCACCCAGGAGTTCACTGGTAACAACACAGGTAAGGGAAAATTATGTTGTTGTTATATCGCAGCTCAACCTGTAATGATCAGATACCGTCACTAGGATGCACACGTAGGTAAGATTTTTCAGTGCTGAGACTCCTGCAAAGAACTGACAGACTGAGAGGACCAACACCAAGATTCTATACTGTGATGATGATAATAATAGCTGATGATAAGTAGGTACTTACATCATCCAATATTTTACACGTCATTTCAATTATGTTGCACATGTCATAGACATCAAATACAATACAAGACATTTTGATAAAATTAAAATCAAGATCTAAAATAAAAAGACCTGAGGACTTTGACAAAAGTGAAACACGTTTATTGTACGATGGTGTGATTAAGGTAATTAACACGATACCAATGTACACTAACACTAACAAGTAAATCCATAATACTGAAACAATGTAAATGTCTTCGACGCAGCATGATAGACGATGCCATACGCTTCAAATCGCCTGTCACCAAAATAAACACATCATTTTTTGGAGCAAATTGTTTGGGTTATTCATCGATTTACGGCTGTTGACTATAACTATTAATGGTGAAATTAAACGCACCAACATATTTTACGACCGACATCCTCCTTCAAATGATACGGTGTGTAGGAAACTGACAATGTTTGGCTGACTAGAAAGGACTTGGTATAGAATAAAGACATTACAATAGGTCACCCGTTCATGTAGATTTCGCGATCGGTGATAAAATAGAAATGTTTTAATTAAACTTAAAAGTACCTAACCTAGTATATATTTATTCTTTCACAATGTTATATGATAAAAAAAGGAAAATATATTCATATTAATCTGCAAGAGTTAATGCACAAGTTAACAGAATCGGCTAGTGCTATTTTTGAATCTTGAAAGTAGTTTTAATGAGAACTTATTTAAATCAATTTTAAAATGTTCCACAATCTATTCCAGTAGCTAACTACAATCCGTGTTCACGTTCGGTGTTCATAGCTATAATATATTTCCGTATGGCGGGGCAGGCATTAACCGACTCTCATTATAATTTACAGCGGCTGGGAAACGTCCGATCTCCGATGAATTTATCGCCGATGTGCCGGGACAAAAAATATGGCCGCCATATTAAAACCGAAAAGCACTCGTTTATCAAAATATTTGTGTCCGGGTACTTCTGTTTTTCACAAGTGATACTATGAACTGTCAAAGAAATATGATTGTACATTTTAACCACGATGTTGCCTTGAATGCAAGGCTTCGTGTTTTTCCATTATCATAATGATGATAATGGAAAAATAATGCTGACAGAATGAATTCGTGTTTGCGTTTCATGTTCGAAGTTTGTTACATTTTATGCTCTACAATTCTACATGTTAGGATAAATGCAAGCCTTTCCTCTTATAAAATTTCACCTATATTTATTCTCACCATTAACTTTTGTTTGTGCAGTACTACCGGACACGACAGGCGTGGACCTAGACCAGCAGCTATCAGGCCTGGTGGGGTCATCGCCCTCGCACCACACAAGCCTCATCCCTCGATACAACAACAACGCTGACTACAGCCTCTCCACGGGTCCCAGGTCCTTAAGCGACAACAGTTCCCAGCCAGAATCACCAGTCCAAGATGACTTGCTCACCTCAAATACCACCACCAACATAGGGCATAACCACACCAACAGCTCGAACTTCCCGTCCCTCATGGGCTCGCAGAACGGTTCCTACGGGAGCAGTAATTGCAACAACTCATTGTATCCAGTCCTCCCAGCCAGCTTACTGTATAGTCAACTGTATACAGCAGCAAACCAGACGCACAACTTCCATCCACTGCATTCGAATTCGATACATTCAACGCAAAACCACCAAAACGAGCTGCAGACGATGATGGATCAGATATCTTCGACGACGAATAACCATAGACAGCACAATCACGGAAGCAATGTACAGAATGACTTGCTTCTTGGAGGAGGCAGTTCTTGCGCAGCTGCAGCAGCTCGGGGTGAGGATGGTAGAGTCAACAGTCTTGGACAGAGAGGTAACCCTCAACCAGACAGCAATACTGTGTGGCGGCCATACTGAGGAACTTTTCAATGTGACTTTATGAAGTGAGACTTTATGTGACAAAATTCGCTGTAGTACTCTATGCTTACAGTAGAGAATATTAATGAAAAGTGACGAAACAGTTAACATTATATTTTGTTGCCAAAAATAATGAACTTACTTTTACCAAAGAAGTAGATTTTGAACTTAATGTATTGCATTGCAACGAATAGATTTGATGGATAAAATAATATAAATTGTAATATATTAAATGTACGGGTAAATTAACATTAGTGAAATTGTAATTTGAATTCATGTTTTAAAATTCGTTCCCGTCCTGAGAATATACGAGATAATATTGCGTTTTTCCGTTGCCGTAAGATTCATTTCTCTTTCTTTTTTTTAAGGAAACTAATGTAAATAAGATGTGAATAAGTTGTTGTAAATGCATCTTGTAAAGTGCAATAGATGTGCAATGATAAAATTAGTAGTTGTAAGTATATTGAACTAGTTGTAAGTATCTGTTATCACGTGGAACTGTCCGAATGTAGATACGAATATATTATTATAGTAAATATTATTTATAGGCTTTTTTAAATTATGGTTTGTAGTTGTCATACCTATTTTTACTACATTATCTTAATAATACTAAAATTGGATTTTTTTAATTTACGCGACACAGTATTAAACTTTTTTTTTTTTTTTTGAAAGTTATAGAATCCTATGTTCTATCAACATTTTAACAATTCATTGTTTTAGTAAAGAAATCAAGTTAGAATTTATTTCCCTTAACAATAATAATAATAAAATCGTTTATTTCAGATCAGAGATGCTTGTAGCATTCAATGTTGGCCATTAGAATAAAAAACTCTTGTTTACGATTAAATGCAAAATCTTATATGTTTTTTACCGATTATTTTAGGTATCGATACGTCCCGTAATTATCAATTATTTATGTCGAAAAACTTGCATAGCAATCGAACTGTAAGTATTTCATTAACGAAGTTTCTGTTGTTTCAAATGAGTAGCAAAATTAATTTTACATTAAATAAATTCTGTGAAGTACATTGTTTTTTCATGTGACCACATAATTAACGGGAACGGGGAAAATTCCATTTACATAGCTCAAATATACATTCCAAAATATATGTATGTGTTGATTAATGATAATGACATTTAAAATATATAGGTAGAGCTAAATAGAATATACTTGCAAAGAAAAATAAATATATTTGTACTTGTGTCAATATCACATAAAATGTTGTCGTTTCGGGCAGATACATTTCTTCACTACGTAGGCCTAATAAAAGACATAGAAAATCAATACTTACCTGACTTGAGTACTATCAAAGTGACGTAAGTCCAAGCTCCTAATACTTACGTACAATGAAACAAAATAATACCCATATTTTATGTCATCCCATCTCCATCCACCTATAATCAGATCAGTATCGGTAGCCTCCTTTAATTGGATTCCTATACAAGCCCAATACGCGACAGGAAACTGCTGAACTATCAACAACCACAGCAATACACCATACGTAGGTGTATATAGGCCTTAATGAGCTCATTACGCCATCGCACCAGCCAGTCGAAACATTTGCATATGACCTGCACTATCTAGCTATAAATAGATACCTATGTAGCTGCGTAGATCAACTATGTATGAGTGTAAAGTGTTCCAGGAAAAACTGTTCATCAGTTATATTTTTTTTATCCGCCTGTTGAAACATTTGCATAATAGGTATGACCTTATCTAGCCATTTAGTTAGGTACCTCTACGTCTGTGTAGATCAAATTTATAGTAGAGGCAAAGATAAAAGATCACATTTGACATTTCTGTAACGATCTAGGGTTTTATTCTAGGGTTAAGATCTATGTGACCTATTTTATCTTGAGTCTAAGTACTTGAATGTAGGTCAGGTTTCCGGTTTTTTTAATCAGTTTTAGCTATTTTTATGTCCCGCAAGTTTAATAAAAAGCAAATGATTATCTATCGACAAAGAGCTTCTCAAAGTATTTCAGAGGTTCTTAGATAAGATCAGTGAACTAGGCTAGGAATGGACCACAATGGACACTACCTTAAATTGTATGAAAAAACTGCTTACATAATATACAATTATTAGACTAAATGAGTGTAGTTTTTCCATATAATTTACTTCTATAAAAATTATTTCACTTTAAATTAGGTACGAGTCTTGTTTAGAATGTTTGCCTGACTCATCACTACCTCATTTGAACATAATATCAACAAAAATATAATAGCTGTACCCAGAATATTTGACAAGCTATTAAAATGTGCCAAAATCGATTCAGCCATCGCTGATTCCAGATACAATCATGTATTAAACAGCTGATATACCTAGGTGTATAATTTGATGGCGCATGTACAGGTGGATTGATATTTTGCCAGCAGCCCCGAAATAAATATCCCACCCTCATTAATTTGCGCCAATGCGATGCGATGGACAGACGCCCATTCGCGGTAGGTGAACCATGCTGGCTATTATCGATGGACAATCAAATCATTTCGCCGCCCGATAATAGTAATTAAAACAAAAATTTAGACTTTCTTTTTTATTTTATTCTACTTTGCTTACTTAAAGCTTTACCTGGTAACTACAGAAAGTTGAATCTCATATGAATTAATAATGTAGCTACTAAATTTGGATGATAGATAAACATTTTCGCATTCTTCACGCAATTTTATATTGTAGTGAGTTACTTTAACATGAAGTTAGGGCCTTACTTTGATTGTTGGAAAATCATCCCATGAAAATAAAAGTCAAGAAATGTTCCACGCTTGATATAATCAAAAACTCTCAAGTGAATTTTACTAGGTAAGTATAACCTAAAATAAAATACTTACTCTTCATACGGCCATAATTATAATGAGTGTGCGTGCAACAAACATTGTCACCATGCCGCGATAATGTATGCGATGTCGGGCGCTCTACCTACGCGCCGGAAAAATCGATGCCAGGCCGATTTGGACCTTAATGAGATTTAAAACTACAACGCTATTAATGAGGATTAGCGAGCAGTGAGTATTGGAAGAGGAGCATCCTGTGTATGCTGTATTTACTCTACTGGTAAGTTGAACGCTACTGAGTAAGCCAAGTGGAACCAACAGTGGAAAACTGATCTAAAAATTATTCTTCTTTCACAGAACTCTACTCGTTCAAGGACTGTGGTTTTTCGTTTCTAATGAAAGCAGCGATCAAAACGTCGTAAATTTGATTCTGACAAGTAATTACAGTTTGGTTAAATAGTAGAACAGTACCTACATGCTGACTCATGTAATTTTCTGAGAAGTAAGATGAGTTTCGTGTGGGTTGGTGGGTTTTTGGTTGGTGTGGGTTCAGTCTAGGTCGCTATAACGTCTACGTAAATCTAGAGTCCAAATTCTACATACTATCACACCTGTATCCCTAATGGGGTAGGCAGAGCGTAAACGGCCTAAACAAAGGTTGTTCCGCCACATTTAACATGTTTTGATAGAGGGTTTCAGATTCTAGATTTTTAATTGCGCTAAAGTTCCAAGTTTCTGTTCGACCGCGGGCCTAATTAATAATTTCAGCTATGCCGCCATTAATAATTGAATAATTGGAACGATCCCAATATTTGTGCAAGTGATATTATTAATTTTATCTGTGAACTGTGCAATTAATTACAGCAATCAATAATTTCGTGCTCGGTCGGGCGAATGTTATACTACGCCGGCTGCGCGGTTCTGATAACTAAAGTACTTAGTGGGCGCGGGTACATAGATGGTTCCAGAACATTTGGACGCGAGTAGATTGTTCTAGAATCTTTAAAAATAAGTACTCAGTGAGCCCATTTTTTTTTATCAGTCGGTACTTAAAGCAATTGTTATACCTACCTACTAAGTGGGCGCGGGTAGATAGATTGTTCCAGAACATTTGGACGAATTTTTTGGAGTCTCTGAAAACAGGTACTCAGAGGAACTGATGATTGTTGTGAATATCCGCAGCCTAGATTAAAGGTCTTCCAAGTTTGTCAAGGTAGATCAGTCCCAGTATGGATGTGCTGCGCTGCGGTAGTGAAAAGAATGATGCCATAAGGTGTATACTATACTTAAAGAAAAAAATGTGTAAATTTTAATTGATGGAGCTTGCATGTGTTTTAAACTCTTGATGAATTTTATTTTCATGATGATTTAATTTAAAAAAAATTAAGAATCAAAATCACAAAGAAAATTGAGATAAGAAATCAACAGTTTTCTAAGTGGGATGAAAGCTGATTATAAAAAAAAGTGGCATATTTTTTAAAGAGAACCAAAGTAGGGGACTAGCGGACAAGTAAATGGATAAGTAACAATTTATTTATATTATAATTTTGGTAAAATGAAAATGTATTTCCCATGGATGCCTCGCTGATGCAATTTAATAATCATTGAGCGCTTAATACGAAAAATCTTCCCATCGAAAATGACGGGCCGGCTTATCATGACGTCATTTTCATAATGCTGCCCGTATTTTAGCCAACGTATAATGTGTCCATATTTTGTATAATAATGTACTGTGTTGTATACGGTTTTATGGATTGCAATACTTAAATGTTTGCAACACAAAATAAATGAGACAGAGAACACAAAAGAAATTAAACACCTTGCAACGAATGTTGAAATTACCTTTTTGACTGTCACTAGCACTCAAATTTGATATTTATTTCCGTTTCTTTCATATTATATTTTATAAGTAAAGTTTTAGGTTGCTACAAAGTAGAAAAAGGATCCCATTATAGGGAGTAAAAAATTTGATGTAATACTTTAGGGTGTGACCCATGAAACTGAACAAATTTCCCTAAGAAAAGTCGAATGAACGAAAAATATGAAAAAAGAATTTGGCCCTCATACAAAATTGTGTCTGTGGCTCTCGTCATTTTGTATGGGAGGGCAAATTTGATCAGCAATTTTTTTACTCTCTGCAGAAACCGAAAACTTATGTAAGCATGTTCAAATATTCCACGTGTGTGAAATTTTATGTTTAGGATCCAATATACTAGAAGAATGATTATCATTTTACGACCAAAATATACATCAAACATGCAGGAATTTTGTGCACGTGCGTAAAATAACAGTATATATTGATGTTATGCGTCAAAATAACATTCTGCCAATATGTAAATACTCTACGCGCTTCAGACATTCCGATCGGTACAAACTACAAATAGCATGTGTTAGCAGCAAGTATCTGAATGTAATGTAATTTTTAGTGTGATCTACTATGATGGGATCGAAGCAGCTGGTACATTCTATGATTTTAACGCAGTCCAGTATAAAAATAAACCTGGCTGAAAATGCTTGCCAACCGATCTAATTCCAAAACAACTTTTTAATGACAGAATTCCGCCAGTGACACGCAACAAATGAAGCTCGACAATTAAGGCAGGTACACACAGCATAAAGCTAGCTGCACACTGTACGGCATTTGCCGGTGTCACGTACTACCCGCTTCGCATTTAATTTCGCCGGGGGGTAGCAGAGGGCGAGGAGTGCGGTTTTAAATTGCGCCCCTCGCGATCCCTGTTCGGCTCTGCGATAGCTTTCCGATGATCTGTGTAGAGTTTTAGGGAGTTTGAGATTTCTAATCTAGCATTTTCATAAACAACAGAACGCAAAATATAACAGACTTGAACCGATTTTAAGTGACGGCGGTCAATCTTCCTGAGATCAACCATCTGCATGGGACTTAGTTTTTACTGCCCAACTGCGCAACACGCAGCAAGAACGTCCTAATTTAGGGTAGACTCATGCCCCTCGGGGAGGACGTATAGTTGTGAGCTGATAATGATGAAGTCTCTTGAATCTATATTATTCTTCAGGAACATACAGACAACATACACACATGAACCTGCACATTACCCCCGTTTCTCCGCAGTTGTGTGACAAGCCTCCTACGGGCTGTATATAAAATGAGTCCCCATTTAGTATTGTCTAACAGTAATTGCCGGGAAGACAGTCTATTATTGTACTTATTGCATTGAAGGCCTAGACACACGAGCTGTACGTAATTAGGGCCCTTTCACACAGTCCCTAATAATTACAAAGTCTTTGTGCACGAATCCTTCGCTTGCTTTTGGGTGGAGGGTGTTGCCAACATAGCTAACCAGAGAAGCTTAACATTTTTAAATATTATTACCTACTGACTTTTTATTACAATATGATTGTAGCAAAAAAATAATACAACATGTAACATAAAGTGTAGGTAGCTTTACACATCGTGAAATATGTGAAACTACCTATGAAACTGAACAACTGTCCCTTAGGAATAAAGGTCTAAACACGAAAAAAAAAGTTGACTTCCCATACTAAATGCGCTATAATCTGATGCAATTTGTATGGAACGTTTTTTTTTTTTTTTTCATTTTTCAACCTACTATGTGCCTTACTCGTTGCATATACCCTTGTTGTTACACGTTGTATACTAATATCACTTTGCACTGACTAAATTTCCTGTCTAAAAATTCCATATAAAAGTTTATAGAATTCTTTGCAGTGAGCTCTACATTGGCCTCAATTCACGCCGTCCAGTTACTAATTCTAATTCTTAGTAGCGCTGTCACTTTCTTAACTTTGACATAAGAACAGGATAGCAAACAAATACGTGAGTTTGACATTTCTTATCTGACATAAGACTGCTTAAATTAAGTAAAATTAGTGAGCACGCTCTATGGTCATTCCTTATTTAAAGCGCCGTACGTCAAATAAAGAATGTCAAAGTCACGTGTTTGTTTGCTATCCTGTTCTTATGTCAAATTTAAGAAAGTGACAGCGCTACTAAGAATTAGAATTAGTAATAGTGCGTCCTGAATTAGCACCATTGACTCTAGAAATTATATGAATGTGGGGTGTCTTTTTTGTCAATTACTTTAGCACTTATTTTTTCACGCGTAAGCAAATAATGATAAATATAGGATTAATCGCTATATTTTGTTAAAAAAACATACTTTCCAAAGTCAATATTTTATGCTTTACTTCAGAAAAATCCACGTTAACATTATTTTTTCCAACAGTTTTTTTAATGCAGAGGGCAACACCGGTGAAGACGCCAATTATTACAATAAGTGAACGCGCATCGTTTGTTTCCACGTTACTTTGTCATCTCATCTGTAGGGTCCTTTAATGAATATAATTAGTCATGTCTTCAAAGCATGGCTGAGTGGTGATGACGCGTCTATACAGACATTTTAAACAACAATAACAAACAAAAGTGTGGTTTTGCTGTGGTTTTGCCATGGAAATGTCAACAAATTAATTTTCATTTAAAGAAATAAGTCCTACAGGTATAGTATAGCCAGTAAAGTAAGACAGAAAACTCATTTAACGCGGATGAAACCGCGGGCGGAAAGCTAATATTATTAAAAAATCCTATATGATATGAAATGACCCCCAAATTATTATTATTAATAATTATTGATTATCAATAATTAATAATAATATAATTATGATTAATTATTAATTATTGTTTCAGACGGGTCAAAAACGTGGTGGGGTTTATTAGACCGTAGACGCTTTCCTTCGTGAAAATCAGCGTACTTAGGTTGCAACTTGTTCAACGTGGTATCAAAAAATCACTTCATGTTTTGTTTTTATACCTAAGTATGCTCACAAATATCGAAATGCAATAAACTGCCCAAGTCCAACCCAGTTCTTTACTAAAATTATAGAGATAAAAATGAGATTGACTGTCTCATTTTACTTATTTACCTATTACGAACCTTCAGAATTTTACTACCAAAAGAAGCAATCCGAAACTTGACTAGAGCAATCTAATTTATTTGCAAAATTATCAATGAATACTGATTAGGGCTGTCGTTTTTAATTAAGCGTAGAATGCACAGGGAGGGATTCAGTGCTGAAGCGGGATATTTTAATTATCGCGCGTAAATTTCCCACGGCTGCGATAAAGAATAAACATCGTTGTCTTAACCCCTCGCTAAGAATTACTGCTTTTCAGGGCTGGCACTGTGGATGGTATAGTAGGAGATAGAATTTTGTCGGTACGGCTACGAGAGCTACGTGTGTGTTACGCGGCGTAGAGCCGATTTCTGTTCCTACGCGCGTAGCTGTAACTTTTTTATAAGTAACCTAAGCTCTTTGTATGAATACGCGTGTTGCGTATGAGGAATATCTCTGTACTAATATTAATTGTGTTAATGAGGTGAACATTATGAGTCAATGATATTGAAAAAAGTCTAAACTTCTTGACGATCGAAATATCTCACTTAGGCTGTGGTCTGAGGTCCAAAAAGCGCCCTTAATTACACCTTAAAGGGCTACCTTGAGCTAAGTGGTGCCCTCATCAGTCAAAAAATCATAATTCACCGAAAACACAATTAATCGAAAATCCGGTAAATCGTATAGAAGTAAAAGCAAAAAGATAATTTTAGAACCTCATAAAGTTGAAATTCATAGTTCGAAAAACGGCCACTTTTAGCACTTTTGGTATCTGTAACTGCTGTAAACACAGAATCATGAATTTATAGTGCTCAAAATAAACTTCAGTACCTATACTTAAATGTGATATACCGGATTTCGATTAATTGCGTTTACAGTAGTGAGTACTGATTTTTTAACTGATGAGGGCGCTGACGGCACCGGGGATCCCCTTAATATTTTCCTATACACAAAAAACCGATAATTGGCCTCCCCTGTAGAAATATCTAAAAACTTTTGACAACAGTTTATTTTCTCAGTTTAGATAAAACATAGGAAATAACCCACGACCACGACTATTGAAAAATATTCGAAACGTCGTAATAAAAGGGTTTTTGCTATGTTTTACATGAACACGTATCGCGAGTTGACCCGTTACAATTTGTAAAATGAGTGAAAATAATCGCGAGTGCTTAAAAGTTTTTTTTTCTGTTTGTGGCAACCCTATCCCATTCGGTCTCAAGACGTCCCTCCGGGGCCGTTAGCGGTCACCGGCTGATTACCGCCGCCAAGATTTCAACCCTTCTTTACTCACTGCTTTAAGTACTGCTATGCTGAATACTATTATAGGGTTCGTTTAATATTGCTCGCTAAAATAACCGTGTGTGTATAACAAGATACCTCTACTATTATACCTTATTTCTATTAAGAGATCTCTTCTAGACAACCCATTTTGGAGGTAAGAGAAAGTGAAAAAAATTAGGGGGACATTAAATGCAACAATAACGAAGAGTAGGTAATTTAATAAAATGTATGCAATTCTTATCACTCTTGACATGCTTGCTTGACGCTCGTCTGTTCCTATCATTATAGAAATAGTATTTGTTTGACGTAGGTATGTACTCTTCCTTCATAATTTAGTATTTCCTGAGGTATCATATCATATCAAAGCAATAAATGTACCTACTTCAAAGTAAAGTCGAAATATTGCGTATCTGTCTCTGTGATCTAGCGGTTTGAGCCTTGCTTTGTCGGGTGTTCGATTTCCATAAACGAATTTTCTGTCATTCCTTGTCTTATAAGTAAAATATAAAAAGAGTAAAAGATTAAATACTTATTACATATATTATAAAATTCAGTAGGTACCTACATCAATACTTACAACACGTTGCAGCATCTGCTTTTAC
Organism: Scrobipalpa atriplicella; assembly: GCA_029255725.1. NCBI lineage: Eukaryota > Metazoa > Arthropoda > Insecta > Lepidoptera > Gelechiidae > Scrobipalpa > Scrobipalpa atriplicella. The sequence goes on along the minus strand of JARACY010001761.1, from coordinate 32,076 downwards.
ATTCTCTACAACGTCTCTACATAAAAAATGTATGGAGAAAATTGTGGAAAGTTCGAATCAGGAATGTAGGCCGCAAGCACATTAAAATTAAATGAATCCACCTACAAACACGCACTTTCGGGAACTGTAATCTGCTAAAAGCAATTTCAGCTCATCTTTCCGAAGTGCGCTCTCCGGAATATTTTGAAACCGCAACACGAGTACCGCCATCTCTCGGAATTTCCCAGTACTGAGAGCACACTAGCGCCACGCGCAACACACATTTTTATCTACTTGTTCGTACGCTGACGCACACATTGAAAAGGAAAAGTCAACAAAAATGCTCCACTGCGACTCTATTGTAAGTCAACTTTTCGCCAACAAGCGAAATTTAACTTTACTGAAACTAGAAAGCGCTACTTTTCGTTTGGCACTGCCTGAAAATAGGAGCTATTTTTCCGTGAGTAGAAAGCTCTGGAAAGAGTCAGTTGAAAATTGAAACGTCACAAGTATAATTCGTAGCAGATTCGTTTTGGATGTTTTGGAGTTCATTGGCTTAGGGTTGGCAATATTGGAAATCAAAAGGGTGTATGATACAGCGAATAGGCTTACTCATAGGACATTTTGTCCACCAGACATTTTCTCCCTGTCTTAGGGGACTGGGTCGTGGTTCGATGTGTGCGTAAACCGAGGCGTATACGTGAACTTTCTTACAAGAAGTTCGTTTTCTTAAGAACGCGAAGAAAGCGGAAAGGTTCGCACTTGAGAAGTTTCGTGAAAAATGTTGGCGACACAGTTCCACGCTGTTTCAATAGAGGGCGCTCTTAGATTTTTTCGTGTTATAGATAGGTAAGTTTATAAACATGTATCCTATTTGTGTGTCCTACTTTAAGGGATGTCTCAAATATTTTGCGAACCGGGCGATCCGTACTTCTGTACCTATCGATTAGCGTTTAATTAGAAATACTTAATGTTTGGTCGCAGTAGGTATAGTATTGAATTTATGACTATGATAAGTAAAAGAATTGTAATTGTAATTACTTATAAGGACAGTATTGTAAAAATGTAGTAGAAAAAAAATAGTTTATAATTTAGTGAAATTCTTGCATAACAATTTTCAATTTGTTTTGTATAGGTACTTATTTATGCTGAACACCGAGCTGAGTGGCGTGCTATGGGAGAAGCCTATGTCCAGCAGTGGACTGATACAGGCTGATGTTGATCATGATGACTTAACTTGACTTGCATAAGTATGACTAAAATTGGTGAAAACATACTTCATTTTAGCGTGTGTCGATTCAAATAAGTATTTGTCAAGTGTTGCTTGTGTTGCACCAGATTTTTATTTAACCACGGGTAGATAAAATTTACCCGTGGTACACCTAGGTAGACCAAGCAGGTGGACCACGGGTAACGAGGAGACAAAATCATTTACCTAACGTGCTCACTAATTTAACTTAATTATATTTTATAGTATTAATAACCATTGTTTACAAAGGCGTCGCATCAGCATAATAGGGCGATGTTATGACAGATATAATGAAAAAGGCGTTGCCCTAACCGTGAAACCACCCTATAATGTAGTGGAGTGACACCAATGGGACTCAACACCTCCAACCACAAAGCTTACCGCGGCCGCCACACACTACGCGCGGCAATCCTCTTAACCGCAAAATCACCAACCGACCAATCACGAACCGCCCGCTATATACTTTCCCGTCATCTATTTTTCCGGGGGTGAAAATCTTAGAAACCACACGACTAACCGCAAAGGTCAGGTGATCGACCAATAGCAGGCCGTAAATATGACCGCAGACCACGCCCACGAAACCACAAACCAACCGCAACGCGAGACGATCACGTCTCGTTATCGATTTGGGTGACGACACCGTTCTTTTTTCGAATTACGAGCCACGGTTGGTTATTTACGGGCGGTCCGGGCTGATTTATTCATAGAATGTCCGGGCGGCTTGCTGACTGATATTTTCAAGACGGGTAGCGGAGTCCTTCCAAGAACATATAGGACAATAAAAACATAATTAGAAAGTAAACTTTATCCCGGTCTTAAACCTCTTTAGAAATGTTTTAAGGTAACACAAGTTTTTCTTACTACAACAACTTTTCTTCAGACCATCTATTTGTGTGGTCGTACCTAGATTAGTTTATTATTATTATTTAGTAGTCAAAGAATAAATTTGACAGAAGTTCAAAAACCATACTGCGAATAGAATTTAGTCGTGTAAAATATTGATTGAGAGTTAGAAAGACGGTGCGCACACCAGTTACCAGACCATCTGCACGTTCAAACGCGGACAGCGCCGCCACCGCATTATATTCATAATGAATACAGCTATCCCACTCGGTGGCCGTCTTTGACTTTGTATAAATATATTTCGTCCCTTTCCCGCGCCGTGGCGATGCAAGGGGGGAGAGGGACGGGCGAGGGTTAGGAGTTTGTCTTCGAGAGGTCGCCAATTTCTATTTCATTAAGTGGCGAGTCTGAAACCGCGGCGGATCGATGCCACTTATCTGAAAAAATCGCGGCAGTCTAGACCTTGCACTGAAACTTTCAGAAACTTATAGACAACCTAAAAGGAGTGGGAAATCACGCCTGTAATAGAGGAAGAGCATCAGTGGCCCAGTTTAGGGTAAGGTCATTATAAATTATATTATATATAAATTATATTCTTATTATATATTAATATCTTAGGCTATCTGAGTTTTTATTGGTAGTATGAATACTGATCCTAGGGAAAACCTGCATTTTTTTCCACTCTCCGACTTTAAAAAAAATATATAAAAGAAGAGTTGTTAACCTGTGTACCCACCTATTGACGGGCTGATGGATTTTGTAACTAATCAGCTGATTATAGAAAGTTTCTTATCTTATAAGAGAAATTAACTGTTGGAAAAGGGAAACTACTATTATTTTTTAGAACTATTTTATCTAGGCAATAATTAAAATTATAGGTAAGTATTGCATGACTGCCTACTGTGGTTGATCTTAATATAACTTTGGCAGTGTAGGTATTAAAGGTTTCAGATTCGATAATATAGTTGACGTAACCATCTTTTACATGAAAACTTTTTAATGGTAGGTACTTACTGGATTCAATACAAATTCCAAGTCTCTTTAAACACTTTTACGAATTAAATGACTTTAACCGTCGACTCTACATTTCTCTACCCTTATTAAAAATGTAACTCGTAGCAACATTCTCTACACGCGGTGCCAGCGTATACAGACATATAGCTAAGTACGTATCCTTAGACGTACCTATATTTGTATCTATACACAGGATGTTATGATAAACAGGGAGTATTTTTCCTTTTTACCGAAACATCCTGTTAATTAAGGACATGGTTTTATCAACCGCATGTATTTTACTCATTGTACGTATATGGATTGAATTACCATAGGTAGGTAACTCTTAATTGCTCAAATTTATAAAAGTCAAATATAAAATGATTAGGTAATCAAATTCATTTCCGTTAAAGGAATTTTCTTCCAGATATTTATTAGCAAGAATACACATGGACCGATGTCAATACCTATTACTTATGCACACACAGGCTTGTACAATTTTCTTGCTTACAAAGGTCAAAATTTGCAACACCATGTATCGTAATATGTTCCCGTAATGTATTCAGTAGTATTTCCTTTGAAAGTCACATTCTTATTGTGATTTGAGTGCGCGTTAAAAATTCATCAGAGGACGCCCGGAGGGAGGCTGAGTGTACCCACATGTATACCCTATCGTATATACGTAGATCTATTATATCTACATATGAGTATGATTTCCCCAAGATCTGTATTATATCTGTACCTTCATCAAGTATGATCACCTTATTTTAAACAATAGAATTAAAATAACGGCGAGTGCAGGATTTGAACCTGCGTCCTATACCTAATTATACAGTGTTTTTTTTTAGTTTAATAAAAGCTCAAATATGAATACTCAGAATGCTCTAGTTATTGCATCGTTTACTAATTTATATCGCCGGTGTAAAACCACAAACGCTTTAAAAAATAAAATTACGCAACTAAAGCAACAACAGACATAAAATTAAGGCTTAACGCAAACAAGCAGAAGCAACAAGCCACTGGAAATTCGTACCCAGGCCCTTATATTAATTAGCACGAATATTTTGGGGTATTATTTACCTAATAAAGTCTTATTTAGTGCCCCTCAAATGAAATATGAGCAATAGAAGAGAGTAAGCGCTTAGCACGCCCGTTAATACTAATACTTGGTGAAATGTGGTGCGTCTTGAGGCGCCCCCGGCAGAGAAAGGGTTAAAAAGCTATTTTGCGTCTTGAATTAACATTTGCGCTTAGTTTAATATTCGGAATGGTTTATAAATTATTCAGTTAACGGCATTGTTGGCTTAGTTTGATGGGAGATTCTAGTTTAAAATAGAGCTTAAGTTTTTAAGTAGGTAAGTACTAAAATTATTTTTTTATTGAAATTGTTATAAGCTTTCATTTAGGGTATCTACCTACACTACATTATTTGCTAGTAGGTATATTTTACTATCTTAAGATGTCAAACTCGTCTATTGTTACATTAATTACTTAAGCTAGGGTACAGAATACTTATATCAATGTCTTTTTAAAACTCTTACGGTTATCAACAAAAACCACGGAAATTTTTTATCATTCCATATCTGGCTACTACAAATAAGAGAGTAGAAGTAGTTTGAGGTATGGGGCCTCAAACTTACCCAGCTAGCTACTTAAGAAGAGTATGTGCAACAGAACTTTACTAGATACAGATAGATATATTCTAGCCAAAATACAAGCCAAAAAATTTAAAAATGTTATCACACGGGTCGCACCGAACCTAAAGCTCATCAAAGCCTAATCCGCGCTATTGAATCCGTTCAGAGATTCAGCAAAAAGTCGACACACATTATTTAAATACAATAGCTGTTCGTTAGGCGGCGGCAGGCCTCAGGAGTTCGATGCAAGATTTAATTAAATCGCCTTTCCCCCTACCCTGCTTATCTCCCCCCTCCCCCCGGCTGAACCCCCCTGCCAGTAGGGTTGCCAGGCGTCTGAATAAAGTCAGACAGGGTTAGGATTTATTTCAATTATGTGACGGCCGTTGCATGTTTGTATAAAAGTGTACACGCTGATTGATCACTTACTAAGTCATAATAAAGAGAATGCCCTAGAATACTTGGCCATATCCAGCCTTTCGAGCTTTTACCAATTTGAAACGCATGTAATCCCTGGTACTGTTCGTCTCCGTATACGCAAACTATTAAACGAACAAAAACTAAATCACGCCCTACGGCCCCTTTACTGCCTGAGAGGGAAAGCTGCTGATAAATTCCAAGTGTTTTAAAATAAATAATTTTCAACTCTATTTCTAGACTTTATTTGCTAAGCCACAATATTGGCCAGTCCAAGCTTTTCATGAAACGCTGGCAACCCTACTCGCGACGTCGTCGGCAATTTCCTCGCGCGTTGATTTATCGCTGTTCGTCGCCACGAGGTGCTGTCTACGACCTCTGACGCAACTAAAGGATTGCACGGCTCCTCGCAAGATTGATGCTTGGCCATTGAGGAACGCCACCGAAACTGTAGGCCTGAGAATGGGATAGTTTGTAGAGTAGCGCCTAGCGAGCTATATACTGGCGATGTAAACGAAATATGTTGGTAGAGAGGCAGAACGAAACATTAAGTATTTTTATTGATTGTAGTTGTAGTAAGTTTTCCACGAGTTTGCTACGACCTCTGTCGCAACTAAAGGATTCCACGACTCCTCGCAAGATTGATGCTGGGCCATTGAGCTAACCACCGAAAGTGTAGGCCTGAGAATAGTAGAACTTGGATATGGAGAGTAGCGACTAGCGAGTGGTATAGTAGCGAGCGAAATAGAATAGTTTGGTGAGAAGTTATACTAGCAATGCAAACGAAATATGGTGGTACAGAGGCAGGACGGAATACCTATCAGTTTTTTTATGTAGAATATTTTAATCATCTTGTAATTCCCGGTGGGGCGTCCAAGATATCGCTGGAAGGATGAAGTCACCAAAGACATAAAAGAGCTGGAAGTGTCCGACTGGTCAGAATTGGCACAAAATAGAGAAGAATGGCGCACTTTAATGTCGGAGGCCAAAATCCACTTCGGGTCGCTGAGCCGGTGAAGTAAGTAAGTAAATAAGTTAGTGTAATTCCCAGATCTCGTATATAAACAAAACTAATGGAATAATATTGTAGACAACCTTACATATACCAGAAGGAATATTAGCTAGTCTCCGTTTCCTTATCACGCAACTTTTGATTTTGTATAAATGTGAGTATAAGTTCTATAGCCTGTACACATAAAATTATTCTTAGGGTGAATAGGGACCTGAGCTAAATCACATACGATACGGTCAGTCCTGCGCAAATAAATCATATTAGAGCCCCTCGTCGCGTCGGTGTGACTGGATTAAATTATTTATTTCTTAAGAATATAATATACAGTGTTTCTAGTATCTCGATGTAATTTATTTCCTACTTCGATCTGTCCCAATGTTTATTTTTGTTTTATATGAAAGAAAAATAAAATAAGAGAATAGGGTACACGTACATCCAAGCACTTCATATCTTTAGTGCAATAATAATCATCTCATGTAACAAAAAGATCATGTCATCCGATTGAAAGATTATTGTTGTTATATTGTCAAAGAAAAATGATTACTATAACTGTCCAGAATGACTATGACAATTTTAAACATTAAAGTAACAATCCATGAGTTTCTATTAGTTCGTATCGTTGTTACTGTCAGAGTTTTTGCCATGTTTGCATACTCTGTTTTTGCATGAAGCTGTAGATATTTATATTGAGCTACGTAATAGATATCTAGGTCCCAGACACTTTTACATGTTTTAACACTCTGAGAGCCCAAAAAAAGGCACCGGCCAGCCGTCGCCTTTATCCCCTAAGAACGTCTAAAGCAAGAGCCTAAGCTATTCTAAAGGTATGCAAATTTAGAAAGGTCTTGAGGGTGCACGCCCGCGGGGGTGAGGCAGGGCTGAAGGGGGGGGGGGGGGCAGTGGACAAGGGGCAGAACAAAATGCCATCACTTTGTACTCTCGCTAATCCTTTAATGGCATTCGAGACGTATGCTACGACCGGCTTTGAGGATTTCATGTCTAATCTTTTGATTTGTATTTTATTGGTGTTTGTTGGTATCATGAGCTATAAACATAAGTAGCTTATAATACCTTTTGTAGCAGCTTTTTTAAAAACTTAACTTTGGTACCTATTAGAAGTGTCGTTATCATAATAATTTAAGATGAAATGGCGCAAAAGTGAACCAAAAGAAAATTTAATACTACTAAGGAATCCTCAAAAAATAGCTTATGTGACTCTAATCAAATTTGGACAGAACAGCTTGCTTGACGTAATTAGTGAAGAATAAGAGAAGTTTAATTAATTTCCAAGGAAACACAACTTTCAGATACTTCTCCATAAGTATTATTACCTTTTAATAATTAATTGATAATAAAAAATATCGCAATATTATACTTATAGTGTAAAATATGAGCCAAGGACTGCGGTACGGCAGGGTAACACCCTCGCAGTAAATCACAGGGTGCTCATAACTCATACGCACGCGCGTGTATTTATCATTTCTTTGTCCACCCTGTAGATTTATTGACTGCTACATGGCCGGTGGGGTTGGCAAGGTGGCGAGCGCTTTCGTTTTCGGACAAATGATTTCGAGCATTAGTTGAAATTCTAGCAACCATAAGAAATGTTTGTTGTCGAATATTGGTGTCTACAGTCGATGAATTCACTTTATTTTCTGTTTAATCCTTAAAAACCTGGTGCAGTTGCAATTCCATGAGATAGACTCTACTTTACTTGACATTAAAGATGAAAAAACATAATGAGCTGAACACTACTGCAAAAACATCTAGCATACAAGGCTTTGAAACCGCCTCCTCACTCGTCACATAAGTGCCGTCACTACGTCACTACTCTGACTGTCTCGTCTTTGACAACTTTACAATGAGGTGCTGATTTGACTAGTAGCTTTGCTAATAGTAAAGTGGCGAAATAATATAATTTCTAATACGAAGAAGCGAAAACGATCACCGCGTTCGTATTTCTCCTACGGACCCCAAAACACCTTTGGGAGCCAATACGAACGCGATAGCTCAACAGGAAAATAATTTATTGCATATCTGCCAAAATTATTTCCTGATACTATACAACAACGTGCAATAATGTTTATTAAATAATTTGGAGTTTTGTTGCTTTGTGTAGAAATCTTGGTTAAATCCCTTATAAACAAAACAACATTCTATTTGAATGAAATTTGTAGTAGTGTTTCTACAAAAAATATTCAAACTGAATAAATTTAACAAAAATAAATATTATTCTTCTAGAATTATTGCATTCCTTCTCATTACCCGGGCATTTTGAACCTCCACAAGGTTGAAAAAACAATGTTGCTACGTATTGTAATTAATTTCATTTCTAAAAGATGTTCTAAAGTTTATCAAGTTTGCATTATTAGCAAAAGTTGTATGTAAGTTTTAATTAAGGCTATTAGAAAAGCGAGTTCTGACCGAAAGTTATACTTTGTCGTTCGATCTCAGAGTTCGGTACCTGATTAATTACAACTGATATGAAAAAAGGGTAAGAAATATTCTTTCTTATAGGACAAGAATAAAAAATAAATTAATGTCATTTTGTATTCTTTTAAGCTAACATGAAATCATATTTTGACGTGGGGCGAACGGGGTAACAATCAACTTGTAAAACCAATCTTGAATGAATTGACATAACGTAACACCGCCTAACCTTCCATTTTAACATTTTAACCTACATAGTGAACGCTGCTGTCTATTCCCTAGCTAGATGTTAACTTTGTTTAATTCAAGCGATACACATGTAAAATGATGGAGTGTTACTGTTGCTAACATTACTGTTTCTAGTAATGCTGTTGCTGCTCCAAGCAGATGTAGGTATACATGCGTCTTCTATTCTATGAGTTAACATTTGTTTAAGACTTTCGCACTATTGAATTAATATTCTAAAAATAAACAAAACACAAATAAATGTTACTTATGCTCCATCCAAAATTTTCTACCTCATGATATTTAGGGAAGGTGTGCTCTTATTAAGCGAAGTTGTGCACAAAACGTGTTTTTGAGTGAAATTCGGCTGTTTGATGGTAAGACGAGGGGTCTTCCCGATTTGATTACAACTTTCCACCGACGTCTTCGAAACAACTTATTTCTAAGCAACCGAACTAAGTAGAAAGAAGACTCGCAGTAAATGAGCTACGTTTTTTTTTATTATAAATGAGTTCAGTATTACCTATCGTAGCAAAGTCGTAGCAATACTACGGCGTAGCAGTTTACGAAACGCATCGAATCGACTCAAAGGCATTTTTTGTAGCTTTACTTTATTAATCACAGCTTGCAAATAAAACAAGGGATATTCCAAATACGATTAAAACTTTCTAGGAACGAACCGGCTGAAATGTATTTTTTTTTGTTGCTTGATTAATTACATCTTATATTAATTCTGTGATCTTACAATATTTACTTTTTTTGGCCCTTAGGTGGGTATATAGGGTACTATAATTAACATTCTACCTATACCCTGCTAATACATTCCTGGCAGCTCGCCATCGTCTCACGGCATATCTTGCATATCTGTCTGTCCGTCACGGCGCACGGAGGCATGCTAAGCGCGCCGGAGCGCGAGAATTCTGCCGCCATTGCTCAACACAACACTATATTGCTACATACATCACTAATAACGTGTCTTAATTACACCTGATGTATGGGATATGTAAGGTAAGATATACGACCATCTATTCTATATCTTTGCGTATGAACGTGGTATAAAAAAGTCGCTGCATCTGTCCGTTTACCCGCTAAATTCTTTTAAGTCACGAAACGGATTTTGAAATTGTTTTGAGCACTTCGCTTTTTTTTACAGTGCGATGCTGAGCCGAGTCGCTAGTAGAAATTAATTTAAAACGTGAGGAAAGATCAATTTTCCGGAAAACAGTACCAAGATGACAGTGAATAAGCGCTACGTAGAAAAACAGGCTTGTTTGTATAGTTCTATTAACCAACTCTTTAAGTTATCAGGCTATCGGACAACATTTTAAACTTGCCTGTCTGTGATAAAAAAGGCACATATTTTTCATTAATTTTGATCCAAAGAAGTAGATATCTAGTGAGAACCCCGATCTATTATATCATTACAAGGTTACATACGTGTGTAAGGGTTCGATAGTAGTCAATATGGAATTATAGATGGCAACGGGGAGGGTGCGTGCGGAATGTAAAGTATGACATGTCGACACCCTGTTGGGATCGGTGGGATCACGGTGAGATCGTGTATTTACTCGTCACCTGTCACCGGTTGATAAAGTCACAAGTGTGACAGCGAGTTTGTGTCAGAAATGTCATTTTAGTACAAAACGGCCTGTCAAATCCACACTTAATATTGCTCTCAAACTTGAGATCGCTTTATAAATACGAGCCTCAGATACTCAGAGGTTGATTTTGTCATGATATTTGGTGACTAACACGTTGGATATACAATGATGCTTTATCTAACAAGAGAACCGAGTTCTTATTGCTGCGAGTGCTGACATTAAGAGAGCCAAATTTGAGCATAAAAACTGTACAGTATCGTTCTTTATCCTATGTTCATACACGTCTTATTAATTAGAAACGCTCATATAAATGAACACAAAGATCCATAGTAGGGGAATCGAATTGATTCTGAACAAATACGAAGATGCCCATATAAATTAAGACCTGCGCATTGTCAGTTTCCCGCCGTGTCTGAATCTGAACGCAGGCTTTGAATGTTCTGTTTTAAAGCATAGCAAGAAAAATATACTAAGTAGTCGGCAGAACTCACGCTTGCATTTAGTCTTAATATTTTATTATGCACAAAATAAATGAATAGCGAACCCCATATCTTGAAGTTCGTCCGGTCGTCCGCGTGCCAGCCGGGTGATCACGCCAATATGGCCGGCTCGACGGATACACGAATGAACCGTATTATGTACGCTTTATCCCTCGCTCAGGGATACTTTACTGTGTCCAGTAAGATATTTGAGATTTGCTTATTAGAATTTCTTACAATGAATGCATGAAAAAATTGGCTGTTTCTCACACATACCTATAGTTTGAGCCAATTAACGTGATTTTAAACTGCACAGTCTGCGAATTGAAAAAACGACCTTAAATTCAAGACCTTAAGTGTACATTTTAGATTGGCAAAGTTCTTCAAGAAGATTGCCTATTCCTGTATGCAGGCAGCAAGGAGCTCATTTCCAGTTACCGAATAACAAGGTAGGTAATATATGTGTTATTCGACATAAGTAATATTTGACATCGATGACATCTAGTCTGATCCAAACAAATCAGCTAGCAGCTACATATTGGGCGCCATCTTGATTTATTGTGACGTCACAAGTATTCAAGTCGCTTGTCGTCCTATATAAACCTCACACTCGGCTAAGCAGGCAGGGGCTCCAACTCCAAGTTATGAGAAAATCTTGTTCAAAGTACCTAAGTAATACGTATTTGACGTAGATGACATCAAATCTGATCTAAATGTTACACGTCAAATCAGCTAGTAGCTATATATTGGGTGCCATCTTGATTTATTGTGACGTCACATGTAGTCAAGTCGCTCGTCGTCCTAATCTCACACTTGGCTAAGCAGGCCAGGGGCTCCAACTCCAAGTTATGGGAAAAACTTGTTCAATCAGGGTAAGTAGCGATCGCCGGGCTGGACCCACCGCCTTTCATTAAGAATACGTCTTCAAGTGGATGCGGTATTATTTAGTTAAAGGTATATTTAGGCTACAGTTTTTAGTGCAGAAAGTAACATAAAAGTGATGAAGAGTCCGATTTTCTCAATAAAATTTCTTCTATTTTTGTTTGATAAACCTGAAACAAACTGTGCGATAGAAGTAAATATTATTTTACAATTACGTAATATTATATTTTAATACCCAATATAAACATTTAATTTTTAAGGTATCTATTAAGTACTAAGACTTCACTGTCCGTCCATCTGTTTGTTACCTGGCTGTATCTCACTTAGAGATTTTCACTGATTTTGTATCTTAGGTACGAGTATATTACAAATCTTTAACAATAAGCACTAAACAAAAAAACAAATGGTTACTTATTCATACAATAGTACATTGTTTAACGAGGAGAGAACATGACCGATTCCCACGAGGGTGTAGTTTGAGGCCCGAAGCGCAGCTGAGGGCCTCAATACACACGAGTTGGGAATCGCATTTTCTTCCGAGTTATACATAGTGCTTTATACTACACCTATGAGGAAAATATAATCAAAAATCCTTGTTAGATAAAGAATGATATCACTTACGTGAGAAGATAACTTAAGAACATTTGAAGTGTCATCATCCATGCGAACAGAACACAAACAAACAAAACACATATTAATACAGTTACACATTACATCGAAAACGCTAAACACTTAATTTACATTAAATAAGTCATATAAATCAAAGAACGAAAAAGAATTCGCGCGGACATGTTGATTTTGCCATATTTTTTACTTAAAAATATAAAAGAGACAAATGAAGCAAAGCACATACTGCCAAAAAATGTAAGTGGCCAGTATCATTTTGTGGGCTTCGACATACAAACTTTTTGTTTTTTGGCATTCGCCTGTTTCTAGTTTTGAATTATGAATTTAAAAAAAAAAAAATTTTCTCCCCTAGGGGAGAAAGTAAATCCCATATATTTTTGCCGCCCGCATATTCGTTCGCTTGGATTTACGTACTTTCTTTCCTTTTTTTGAGTAAGAACTAATATACTTTCCGAATAGGTGTAGTATAAAATTATATTTTTATCTATAAGTGGGTATAATAATCCTAGGTTAATTGGTACAGAACCCTTCGTGCGACAGTCCGACTCGCACTTGGATAGTTTTTAATTTACATAATGTCCCCTCTACCTGTTCGAAGCTCGTTGTGTTATCGAGTTAAATGCTCGCGTGGACACAAACAGCACAGATAGAAGAAAAGGGAATTAATGTCCATCACTTGAACAAGCAGCGACGCGGACTCAACATCCTCCTTTATATTGATTGCTCTGCTCAAAGAGGACAATATACTTACCTTTATTTATTTATTATTTATTTGTTTAACAGTTTATTGTACACAATAAAATACATATAAAAACAAGACACAACAGGTACAGCTTATTTCTAAAAAGAAATCTCTTCCAGCAGACCTAGGCTAGTGAAATAGCATACTGTGAGGCCTTTATTTCGTTACCTTTATTTCATGACTATTCGTACTGAGTGTAATAAAATATTTGACCAAATTTTAGGGTGTGAAAGATATACAATAGGAATCGAGCCATTTTTTTTCATACTTCTACCTATGTCCCTTTGGGAAAGCTATGTTCACACCTTAAATTTGGTCTGCAAATTGTGTAATCCCGGTATACCTGGATATATTATTGAACTGAAATTGATATTAAACATTTTAGACATATTAAGCTTATTGAAGCAATGACGTCAATTTATTTCAAAATTGATTGAATCAAATAACATCACACACAGCCTGCCATACGAACGCTCGCTTAGTTATTTTTTTTTTACATCGTGGGAGTTTGCAAAGAATGGGAGTCCAATGTGCATTTTGCGTAGGTACGAGTAGAGTAGTGTTTTACAAATACAGAAAGACATATTCAAATAAAAATAAATCCCTTCTTCGGACATAAGTTTTTAAAGTTTGCTAATCCGTCATCTACATATCCCTTTGAAGACTAGTTACCGCTAGTGTTGTAACATAAAACAAATCCATCGATACGATAACCTTAGCAAACAAATTAAACTTTAGAAATCGTGTAAATAAATTAAAATCACTTGTATATCTAAGTTTTTAATGAATCTGATGGTCAATTAAATGACCAACTAATAAAAATAATAAATAACAAAATTTTGCACATAGAAGAAGCAATTGTATTGTTTTCGCAATAGCGAAGAACAATTTCTTCTAAAAGAACACATACTTTTTAAAGACACAAGCAACTTATTACTTGATATACAGGTACTTAAAAGAGAAGAGGCTTCGTAATTATAGTACCAGAACAAATGATAGCTGTACCTACTTATCGATAAAACTTTAAGGCCCGTATTTATAATCAGCTCTCAAGAGTGACAGCGAGTTTGAGTTTGTATCAGAAATGTCATTTCAGTACAAAACGGCCTGTCAAAACCATACTTAATATTGCTCTCATTCTTGAGATTGCTTTATAAATACGACCCTTAAAGTACATCACTACAACTGACCTGAAACTTCGTAGACTGTGTCGGTTCCCATGGGGAGCCCTTCTAGTAACTCAAAACGTTACTTTAACATGTTCGCTGCAGGACTAAGGGGTCGGAAAACACTTTAAGGTACAGGATATGTATATCACCAATACATCCGCCTTGAGATGAGTTGCACGACTGTTTTGAATAGGGGTTCGGCGCATAAGATATATAATATATATAAAATAGGTGCGTTCAAACTAACATCTCAAGCATTCAAACTAGTATGTACCTTACAATATAATATAATACACTTGAGATGTTATAATATAATATATAATCCTTCCTATGATTTTCGGTGACGGTGGCCGCTACTCGTAGACAACGGTGCAAGTGAATTAACATTTTTAAAAAAATTACATTTTAGGACATCAGCTACTTTCGTCATCATAGCGCATTATTTCTATCCTATACGGGCCTATTTTCTGTCGCATTTGGAAATTACGACATTCCAAGAATTAAATTATTTTTAAGGTTGTATAGTTTTAATGGCCAATATGCAATATTTAACACCTCGCATTGATTAACATAATTGTTTCTGTCCTAATTAACGTAGATCTTTATTTTCTATCCGATAGGTTTAAGAGGCGACAGCGGTGATTTGATAACTAACTACTAGTAATAAGTATCAGATTAAAAGGCACAACGAATAATAAAAAAAAATATCATTCTATTCTCATAATAAAGAAGGTAAATTGTAACCTATATTGTGGTAATGGTACATTGTTACTACCGATTCTGACCCTATTTATTCGTACCGACAGAATAATGGAAACGAAAATAAAAATCACGTCAGATAAATTCCGCTAACTTGACCAATCGCCAGCGACCGCTGACGCGAGAGTCGTAACTGACCCAAGTAGGGAGAAGTCAGGAACCCTCGCATCAAACTTGCTTCCCTTACGAGAATACTTACGTTATGAGAATTCACTTTCCCTAATAGCAAGATCGCTTCTTTCTGTCGTTTATCGAATCGCCGAATGATCCGATAAACCGGTGTCAAAGTTTTTAAACCGCCAAAATGGTTTTGATTATGGTTTGTGTTACGATTAGTATCAGAGACAGGGATTAATACTGACAGCTTAACCGTGCCCTTTGAAGCATAGAATATTTTTCTCGACAGACATTTTCTTGGAAAAAACTACAGCTGGGAAAAAGATCACAAAGTTATTTTTAAATCCTTAATTATCAACTGTTCCCTTCGTTTCGTTCGAAAGCTCAAAGCTCAGACCACTAGACCACAGAGACCTCGGTCCTCACGAGAAATCACTTTCCCTATTAGCCGGATCGCTACGTCACTGTGACGTAATAGTTGCTCTTTTTAATTCCGCCAACAATAGCCTGATGTTGAACGTGTGACGTCATTCATCTCGGGCGACGCTGATCGAGCGCCGGCCTCTAGGGTAATCGTAGCAGTTCTCGCCGCGTCGGGGAAAACATGCTTTTATTCTGTAATGAAGGTTTAGATAAAATCGTGCTAAGTCATACCTATGTAATCGTATATTTACTTATCATGATGAACGGTTCTGAGATCTTTTTCAAACGGGCTACTATTCAACATGAACACTATTTAATTTTGATTAAAATTTAATTTTGGTTCAATTATACTTTTTACTTTTGACGATCATATTATCCTTGGATATTTTTATAATTTTTGCAATGTAACTATGAAATTGATAATATGAAATAAATAAATCTAATCTAATCTAATCTATAGGTTAAAACATAGGTACAGTCAACAACACCTTTAGGGTAACAGAGCCGCTCCAAACCGATGAAGTTTTCTCGGGTAATTGTGTATGCTTTTTCAAGAAATTTCGTATAGTTGTGCAGGTTATTAAACTGTACAAATATATACAATTTTGTCAAAATATGTAAATAAACACCCGAGAAAACACCATTGCTTTGGAGCGGCCCTGTTACCCTAAAGGCGTTGTTGACTGTACCTGCCTACCTACCTACATAAAAATAGAATGTGCCACTGATAACAGATATATAGTAGTATAGTATACAATCGTATCTAGTGTAGACGTGTAGTGGACTCGGGGAATAAACTACCACAATCAGTGATAAATGCGCCCTCAGTGAACTGTTTCAAAAATAGACTAAACAAATATTTATTGACGCAAGTGCAGTGATATACACGCATCAGCATTATATACTGCTAGTATACAGGGTATAAAAAAAGTACTGCGTTCCTTTAAACCACGTAATGTATTAGTGATATACAACACAAACCACTCATTAAATAAAATAAATAAAAATATTTAAATTTCATTAAATTTGTAAAACAGAAACAAGTAAGCTTACCGTAGTCATACATACAAGGCGGCGTTCGTCACAATTTTTTAAATATTTTTATTTATTTTATTTAGTACAGTACCCTTTACATTCTTGAAATTACTAATAATTAGATCAATACAAGATTTTTTTCTCGTAGGTACTGTGATGTGCAGATTCAATTTATAGTTTTTCAGAATATCTTGTAATCTAGATGACTCGTATCTCTGTTATAACATGTTGATGTTAAAGTCACCTGCTAAGATTAATTTCTTTTTAGGATATTTACAATTAAATTTATCAAATTACTTGTAAATTGGATAATTTAGTAAAAAGTACTTTTTATTTTAAATATGAGCAATAATGTGTTTCTATTCATATTATATTTTATTTTCTTGAATAACAAGCTTAAAGTTAAATATTATACTTTATTTTTGCCCAATATTTTTATATTCCAACCGACTTCTTTATCACAAGAATTCTTTCTAGGCATCCCTCTTATATCTCTCTTATCACATTGTCCAGAATTCGGAATTAAATACGAGTAATAATCTCTATTATATATACAAAATAGAAGATCCCCAGTCTCTTCAAAATAAGTTGGAATCAATATCCACTGTTGTCCTACTTCAATATTTATTGAGGGATTTCCAAAGGCTTTCCTTTCTTTACTAGAATGCCCTATTATTTTCTCATCCAAATATAAATTCGCTTCATACCGGTTATGTCTAATTTTAAACACAGCATCAGATTTCCACGTAGCTATAAACCTCCAATGCATATCAAGACTATCGTTTACCGCACACTCACTGTAGAGCCACTGGTAATTATTATTATCATCGTCAAGCTTAGGAGACAGCTTCAATGCTACTGTGTTATCTTTGTTCAGTATTTTATAAACCGCACCCTCGGAAAAAATGCTCTTAAATATGGAAGGAAAACAATCATTTACAATGTCAGTAGCGTCATTTTCTATAAGTTTAAAAGCATAACTCATTACTAAAGGATACCCATTTTCCAGCAAATGGTTCACGACTTTGGTTATAATTTCCCTTCCAGCTCTGGCATCAGCTTTATAGCTGAATAAGAATTTACTTATATCTACTGCTTCTTCATATTTCGTATAAACAAGCTGTTTAAACAGCTGTCTAGTAATGACGTCGGATGTTACATAAACTTTGACGTCCAGTTTTTCGTCATATATGTTAGTTCGAATATTTTGAATATGTTTCGGTAACACATAGTATTTGTCGAAAAAGAGCTTGTCTAGCTCATTTAAGTGTGAAGAGTCACTTACATCCAAACCCATGATAATAACAGCACCATTATTGGATTGTAAGACTCTTGTTAGATCTGGTTTACATTTGTTAATTCCTTCACTTCTAGTAATTATTGTCCTAACTGAATTGTTCTCTACTTTAGCTAATTGCTCACAATCATCAATGATAGTTTCTTGCACTCCATAGCTTGGTTCATCAGGTAAAACCTACAACAAATAAATCATATTATACAGCGTGTTAATTTATTAGCGTGCTAAATCTTAGGGGGTGTATCAGTAATGATAAAGGAGCAAACATGAAATTTGCAAATAATCTACATACATACATAGATAATATCACGCCTGTATCCCTAATGGGGTAGGCAGAGCGTCAACGATCTAAACAAAGATCATTCCGCCACGTCTGATAAGTTTTGAGGGTTGTTTAAGGATCTGTATATTGATGTAGTGAGAGGTTGTTAGCCCATCGCCTAAATATACTGAAACCCTCGAATCCCTTAGCTGGTTTTTACAGCATGCTTGGGAGGAGATACAGCTGGCACATTCTATGTTTTTCTATCGCTCCCAGTCCAGCATGGAAATAAATAATCTAACTAAAAAATACCGGGTGTAAGGGACAGCGTACCAGAAACGGATAGGGGTTGGTCAGTCAACGTCCGTTTCTGGTGCGCCGTCCCTTACACTTCGTATAAAGCTTCCACATATAAATTGTTTGATCAACGTGGTAATTTTATATTAATATTTTAAAATAAAAAACCGGTCAAGTGCGAGTTGGACTCTCTCACCGAGGCTTCCGTACCAACTTGGGGGTATTTAAAGCGAATATAGAACCCTCCCTCGAGCACCCAGACTTTTTCAACCAAAAATATCAACTGGACTAAAGGACAAACTTAAGTTTGCTGTTGTTCTCATACTAGATATACGGAGGCGACTACGAAAATAAGTTTGTAATCCATTTTTTTGTTTTTTGATGATTTTTGAACAAATTTACAGTTTTTAGAATTTTTCCTTTGATTGTGCTATTAGGCACTGCTTCCTTCTAAATTTCATGATTGTAGGTCCACAGGAAGTACCCTGTAGGTTTTTAAATCTTTAGGGTACTTCCCGGAGACCTAGGATCTTTAAATTTGGCAAGAAGCAATGTCTCCTAGCACACCCAAAGAAAAAAATCCATTAAGTATTTTTTTTAGTTAAATCACAAAAAAAGTATACTTTAAGTATTTATTCCCCTTGCACATATTCAAACAAACGTTCGTATCTTTTGATTGCGAGGACTTAAAGGGACCCTAGACTTGAGTATTCAGTATAAATTTCAACTTGATACCTTCATGCGTTTCTGAGAAAAAGGGTGGTGACAAACGGACGGACAGACAGACAGACAGACAGACGGACAACCGAGTGATCCTAAGGGTTCTTTTTTTCCTCTTGAGGTACGGAACCCTAAAAACGAAAAATATAAGACATTAAAAACTTCACAATCAGTTCGGTAATTTTATTCAATATATTTTATTTTACTTTTATATTCTGTGAGTAATTCAGAGTTATTCGTTAGTATTTATTAAAACGTTAATTCGTACTTACCTCACCGATATAAAAGGGATGGCCATTGACGGCAGCCCAGACACAAATGATTATACTCAGGACCCTCATTGCTCCGTCTGAAATTATTTTATAATATTTTTTTATATTTAGCCTATTAGATCTCACTGCTGTGCAAAGGCCTCCCCCGCAGTCTTCCATTCATTACGGGCTAGCGTCACAGTCGACCAAAGTAGGCTTTAAATTCGTCACACACGTACCTCTACAGTCTGAAATAATTAAAAAAAAAACATTCACAACACAAATTGAGAATGTTAAGCAAGTTTGTCTTATTTCAATGTAGAATCTTTACGGAAACTTACAAAAGATGACAAAATTCTGTTATAGTATTTGTTCAAGCAGATATATCAGAAAAAAAATGAGTTTTGTATCATCATAAATGGAATACTTTTGCAATAAGAATCAGTAGGAGCATTCACAATGTTTACCCACATAATATTTTTTTTACATACAAACAGTAACGCCTTTATCCCTTACGGGGTAGACAGAGCATCAATGACCTCATAATATTGCGTTTTCGCCACGTCTGACAAGGCTTGAGGGTGATAGGTTGGCGGACAACCCTTGTCACCCTCTACTGATTATTATGCCCGGGAAGAGAAGCAGATGGAAAATTCTATATTTTTTAGCATGGATAATAAATTCTGTTACTCTATGATATAGATCTAAACATGTTGCATTGTAAGTAAATCTAGTGCTCATTATCTTTGGAGTAAACCACTGGCTGGAGTAAACATGTCGATAAAGAGAAGTGATGATGTTGTGACGATTTCAATGGAATTACCTTCCAACCCTGACCTTACACAGATAATTATTATCAATTGTAAGTGTTAATATAAATACGGAGAAATTATCTGACAGCCCACATGAGCTGTATGCATAAAAAGGTTATTTTACATGAGCCGTCAAATATAAGTTATCATACAAGCATTCCACCCTGTGGTTTTACCCGCAGCTAAATGAAATAGAAATAGAAATAGAAAATATTTATTCCCAGGAAACAGTACAAGCTTACAACAAAATACCACACTGTAAAATATAACATCAACAATAAAAAAAAATAGAAAAAAAACATAATGTAAACTAGACTGCCCAGGGAAAAGGGACTGACTCAGCATTTTGTTGCAGAGAGTAGTACAAATACAACTCTAAGCAACACTGATAATTCTGTCAGTACCAGAGTTACGCAAAAAAGTAGATAATAAAATAGAAGTTGCTAACAAAGTCTGTGTCGTGCGTGACTATAATAATTATTATTGATCGATAATAAAATCAGTACAATAAACTATCAAATTTGAGAATATTTATGTAATGGGTGTTGAATAGAAGGTTAAAGGGTAGATCACAGAGATACAATTATAGAAATACGGTATTGGGGTAAATAATATAAAGAAAAATATTACTTAAATATAATATAATATAATAATAACATATACCTACACATACATACAAATATATATGAAACAAATGAGTTTTCCCGTGGGAAAGTTCGGGATTGCTCCCGAACGTTTGAACCCACGACGGATTTTATATCCCTACCAGGTAGCCCATGGGGGATTAAGCAAACTTATCATCGTAAAGTAACCATTTTGCACGTACGGTACGACCTGCAAAACTTGGCACAACTTCACGCTTTATATCTTCAAAAATATGCCCTTTAGGAAGAAACAGAAAACTTCTACATGGACGGTAAAAAGACGCTTACCACACCATATAAATCATTTCATAATTCTAAAAACACTATCTAATTGATCAAAACCCGGACTATCACAAAATCCTGATATAACAAACCCAGGGTTTTGTCATAATCCTAAACAAATCCGGTTCTCTGATAAGTAAAACATCTGGATTTTTTCTAGATTTACAAAATGGATCAAACAAATCTAACGTTAACATAAAGTTATTCTATCAACAGAATACCTTTTACGTTACTGAAACACCCCCTAAGCTATGGCACGCAATTAAATTAACACCCTGTAGTTTTGAAGATATGACTGGAACAAATTTGTGACAAATACTGCCATTAATAAACCTCCATTTTATTTTAAAAGACCTGTCTAACGATACCCCACTCAATTTACTACAATGAATTGATAAGGGTTCCTAGTTGACTACGAAACCCTAAAAATGTGGTGAAAATGGTTTTAGTAAACATCTGAAGCTCTGCCTACCGAACATAGGCGAGCGTGCCTATTTTATTTAACAGTAACTATTAATTATAATAATATCTATGAAGTAATAATGATAGTAATACGAATATACACTCACCTCGTCTATAATAACAACCACGATCTTTGTGAAAATGGCATCTAAGCAGCGATTGCCTGCTTTTATATAAGTTGTCCCGCCAGTGCAGCAGACCGTGTGCTCGTAAATCTAGAAGATTGCTTCACAATCATCAATACACACATAATATTTACAGCCCAGAGGCTAAAGGTCGGATGACAATAATTTTAAAATTTAAAGAGACCTAAATTTAAATAGAGTGATCGAAAGAGCACAAAAAAGCCAATCAAAATAATAAAAAAATATATTGTTATTTTCTTACGCAGTAGGTAGAGCTTCAACAGCCTAATAAAAGTCGTCAACGCCACGATTGCCAAACATTTTGAGATTCTAATTTTAGACTGAAATGTGCATCGCTGTGTATCGCATCGCTCAATAGAGATAGTGGCAGGTTATAAACCCATTGGGCGCTTTTCCACTAGACGTCACGTCAACGGCAACGGCGACGGCACGGCGACGATCACGTGACAATATCTATGGGAATCGATGACATGCCGTGACGGTGCCGTGCCGTCAAGTGGAAAAGCGTGTCATATAATTTCATTGATTTTCATACATTATCTCACCTACGATATCGTCGACGGTACCGTGCCGTCGCCGTTGCCGTTGACGTGCCGTCTAGTGGAAAAGCGCCCATCGCCTGAATATAAAACCCACTATTGTTTATGTGGTAGTACACTAAAACGCTCGGCTCCTTGCACTGGTTTCTACAGTATGCCCGAAAACAAAGCAACTGGAACATACATACATACATACATATAATCATGCCATCTGTTGTACGCGACTCACGCAAAAACCGTTGGAAATATTTTTCATTTTCATCACGTTTCTTAACTAAGGCAGGAAATTCTATAAATTTTAAAAAGTTTTATCAAAATCGGTTCCAAAACAATGAACATTAAATTTCCTGCCTATTTCCCTTAAAAAGGACAAGGCAGACAACAAAAAGAACATTTGATCCTAGTTGGTCTGTCTATATTTATATTTGATTCTAGTTATTCTTAATACATTTTTATTTGATCCTAGATGGACTGTCTATATTAATATGATACTAGTTAATCTGTCAATATTTTAATTGATCCTAGTTACCCTGTCTATACATTTCTCGTAAACTAACCTCACATTTCTGACTGAACGCCTGACGTTCGCCTCATTTTGCTAATGCTACGCAAATACTAAGATTTGTCTGTAAAACTGGAAAACGGCGACTTAACAAAATTATCATTCATTGGAATATTTTATGAGCAACCCACCTCCTTACTTTGTTGTTTGACGATATACTGATAGTTAGAAAGGTCATCATCATCTTCTTAGCCTTTTTCTCGTATTTCACGAGGTCGGCTACCTTATCTAGGTGTGTGTTTGTGTGTGTGTGTGTATGTGTGTGTGTGTTAAAATAGTGAAGTGTCATGAATTTTGACGAATTCTGCACCTTTGACGAAACAAACTTTGACGAATTCTGCACCTTTGACGAAACAAACTTTGACGAAACAGAACTTTGACTGAAAAAGCTAATAAACAAGAAACGTTTGACCAAACACACTCTTGACCAATGTCTCCAAACTCATAAAACTATGTAATCATATCTAAGTCCTATATAAGACTAAATAGAAATAAAGAGTACAGACTAAATAGAAATAAAGAGATTAAAGAGTAAATAATGGTCCCGGTGGCTATAATCCTGTCAAAGTGACGTTATTCGCTTTATATAAGATGGCATGCTAGATGCGAGCTCGGTTCTAGATGCCATCTAAATTTAAGTTGTCTGTCTCTTTCAGATTAAAAAGTTTGAAAAAGGACATGAGATTTATACTCTTTGGTTTTCGATTATACTCTATGAATTTTAAGTTATACCTTCGGTGCAATTGTGAGTGTTCAAGTGTGTTTTTATTTTTATTTTAGATTATCTGTGAAGACCTGTAATTGGCTTTCTGTTTTTATTAATTTTAAGTACCGTGATGTAATAACTGTTGGTTTACCTAAAAAAATAAAAAAAATATAAAATAAAAAATATGATTTTACCAAGATTTGACACGATATCTGTCAAATATAACCGCCATGTATTTAGATGGCAGATAAAATACAGAGGAAAAATTCAGAAAAAGTTTAAAACCATAGAGTATAAGTCACCTGTCCTTTTTATATCTTATTATTTAAAAAAAAAGAGATATAGATTTTAATTTTAGTTTTAGCGATGGCACCTTTTTAAGCGTTAATCGTCACTTTGACAGAGTTATAATTCGTTGTTTTATTTCTGTCAATTTTTTTTTCAAATTTTAGAAAATGACTGGATCAAACTATAATAAGTTTAGTTCGGTTTGCAACAGAATCGGCATCAATATTTCGTTAACCCATCTCTTATATTTCATTAACCTATACTTATAATATGTTTCTGTGATAAATGATAGTAGGTATTAATAGGAAATGCAACACAAATCCTATCTTTTGACGACCCGCATGGCTTAGTTGATTGGCTATCTGTCTGTTCCATTGAAATTTCCGAGGTTGTTTTCCACCGAGCACATTATGTGACGTTCTCAGTAAGAAGGGACCCTTATTGTCGGTTTTGAGTTATTGATGTTTCCATAAATTTACAGGTAGTAAATTAACAAAAATACATAAAAAAACGGTGTATTAAAAATCGACAATAAAGGTCCCTTTTCATAGAGAACGTATACTTCTTCATCTTGAGGTGCCTCTCCATTACTGAAGGTTGGCCGTCAGATCCGCATATTTTCTTCTGTCTCTCGCCTGCTGGAAAAGATCTTCTATTCTGGCGATGCATGTTCGCTCTTTAACGTCCGAGAGCTACGTTTTCTTTGGTCACAACGTTTAGATTAGATTAGATTTAGTCACAACGTGATTAGAGAACGTCACATATGACATAAAGGGTACATTCCCGTGGGATTTTTGTGTCAAAAATATGGGTCATTCTTTGAGAGGTCGAAATTTTCGGTCACACGCTTAATACTCTAATGATATAAAACGCACAGCTTAAAACTCTTTTTTATATGTTTGTTTGTTTAATTAACTACCTAGAATTCCTAATTTCAACATAATATTACAAAATACGTTAAACTAAACCATTGTTAGAAACCTGAAATCGGGGTCAAAACTAGCGTTCTTCGCGTGTCACACTCTGCTCTTCTGAAATTGAAAAGCTTATAGCAATTTATTTACCTGGACTATGTCGTACTTTTTACCCATGAAAATGATCCTGGAAAACCACAGATTTATTTAAAATAATAACTACACACATATTTAAACACCAACATTCACAAAACAAGCACTTTGTGTCGGTCACACGTTTTCGAGATTTCTGAGCGCGCGGTTTGAAACGACTCTTACGTCTCAACGAAGCTAACTATGACCAGGAAAACACTCCCGCCATTTGCAAGTTCTGACATGGCATCTGAGGAAAGAGGACTGGTGACTCATCGCAGTTCCCGAAAAAAAATAGAAGGTGCTTAATTTTCGAGACCAACATTTTTCTACCTACGCAGATCACTCAAGTGGACATGTGTAATGTATGATAGAATAACACTTTGAATCTGTTATTACTATTATTAACTCGTAAATATAACCGAGATTTTAGATTAATTTAAAAAAAAGAAATTTATTGCATAGTTTAGAGAGAAATTGCGAAAATACCCTAAATTCGGTCACTTGGGTGGCGTGATTCGGGTGGCATTTTGTCCACCAAAGCGACATTTCACACCACTCAAGTGACTTATCTTATTACTTAAACAAAATTCATATGAATACCGCGTTCTTATTGTAAAGTAATTAATGTAAAACATTATTTATGAAGCGTATAGTGATAATCTTGTCTAATAGCTCGTTTATTATGACTTTTCGTTTTAAGGAGAACATTTTTGTCTTGGCAGACAGCTGACTGATAATCCATCGCCCCGGAACTTCTTCCTTGGCGGAAATCTCCTTCGGACATACTTAGGCTCCCTGGAGAGGCAAGCCACGCGGCCTGCAACTACAGGCCGGTCCCTGGGTTCTTCTTTAGCTACCCTCCGCGGTCAAGCCCACCGTGTGAGACCCAATGGCAAGTCGTGCAATGAACTGGTCGATGTTCTCCTACTCGAGATCTCGGTGAAGCACATCGTTTCTCATATAATATTGGAGTCTTTATTGCCGATCGGACAGTTAAGTTTTCCTGGGCTCTGATCTTCTTTTTCCACGAGTCGCACGCGAGAGCGTACCAAGCGGGCGCCGCGTACGTCATTCTTGCGCGCAAGTACGTTTTGTAGATGTTGAGCTTGGTTTTCGTGGGCAGTTTGCTATCTTGCCGCAGTTTGGCTCGGGCTGCCTTGACTTGTCCCACCGCGTTCGTGTTTTTTCATGGTGAGGTTCCTGTCTATGGTTATACCGAGATGTTTGACAGGGCTTTTGAACTCCTGTCCATGGATGCGAAGTGGGGATGGTAAGTGGCATCTTCCTATGATTAGAGCCTGTGTCTTGGCAACGTTTGCTTTCACGCGCCAATGGCTCAACCAGCCTGGGAGCGCGTCGACCGTCGGCTGCATTTTCTTGGCTGCATGCTGTGGTTTGTAGGACGCTGAGATGAAGGCCACATCGTCAGCCAATAGAGCCAATTAAATGTCACCCACTCTGGGTATGTCGTCCGTGTAGATGGAATAACACGCCGGGGAGAGACAGCCCGCTTCCTTGAGGTACTCCCGCTTCGATGGGGTGTTCAGTGGATCTGGCACCTTCGACACGGCCACGTGGAAGTTTCTGCCTCTGAGGAATGACTCGATGGTCTTGACGATCCTTCTGGGTGTTGAGGTTTTCGACAGTTTGTAGACGAGCCCGTCGTGCCACACCCTGTCGAATTCCTTTTCCATGTCAATTATTACGAACACCGAGTATTCCATCTTGTTCATCTTCGTAGCCATGTCATGGTTCACTCTAGCAGGTAGCAGTTGTGGAATGCTCTAAGCGAAACCCGAACTGTTCTGGTCTTGGGTATGTGAGGCAGGATAAACTTCTCAAACACTTTGGAGAGCGTTGGTAGCAATAAGATGGGCTGATAACTCTCCGGGTTGGCCAAGTTCTTGCCTGGCATCGGAAGCACAATAATTTTTGCGCTTTTCCATGGTGTGTGGAAATTACCAGTTCTGAGGATTCCGTTGAAGACTTGGGTGATTGCTTAAACGGTCTTCTTGGGTAGATTTCCCCCAACTCATGTTTGATTCAGTTGGTGGTTGAGATGGTTCTTTAATGGAGGGAATCTGGTGAAGAACTTTCTGGTGCGCTTCTTTTCCTCTAGCAGGACTCGCAAGTGTTGTGGGAGTAGTGGTTGCATTTTGTTCTTGGCTTGAACATCCTTGAGCTTTCTCCAATCACCACAAAATGGTGTGGTGATTTTAGTGGTAGCTTGGTCGATTTCTCCAGGGGTCGATACGGGATGGTCAAGTTGGAAGGTTTCCATTTAACGGTAATCATTGCAGAAATTGCGACTATGCCTTGAAGGGTTTTTTCGTTTACTTATTATAACGTAAGAGATTTCAGGATAAGATTTGCAGTTCGCATTTAAGTTTTTGAAGTAAACAAACTGTTATAATATCATTAAAAGTAATCAAAAAGGATATTAAACTCATGCTGACGGTGGTAATCTTTCACTTTTTCCTCATAATAATAACAAGGTCACTCGAGTGGTACAATATGTCACGTTTGGTGGCATCGAAAATTTCGAAAATTAATTCTGTTGTAACCTGTGGTTAGATATGAGTATTTTTTTGTAATTAAACTTTTATTGATCTCTTTATTATTCTCCAATATAAAAAAATGGCAAAAACGCACAAAAAAAATTCGCCACTAAAGTGACCCGAAGAATCATTTCTGAAGAACGACCCATATACTTAAGTTTTATTTGACAAATAGATATGAATGATTTTATGTCTTGTCATAAAAAAAAATATAAATGACATAGAGGGCAATTCTGGGTGCACACCGCTATAAATGTGTCAATGTCAAAATCGCTAAACTAAAATTAAATTTAACCGGTGACATAACCTGACATAACTAAAGGCTATTCCAGGCGAACCCACATTTTTTAAACATTTGACATAATAGTCCTGTGGTGTTGCTAGTCTGAAGAAGTTTTTCTTTTTTTTATCAGTTTTATCGCTCTGGAAACTAGACTTGGAACAGTTTTTCGCCTAGGACGGAAAAGGTTTCGTTCATTTCCTGGAAAATAAGTGTTTCCGAAAAACACTAAACGTCATCCACCCTTCGTAATAACTGTCAATCAAGTCAAGGTCCATGTGTATGATAGGTATTATTACGTTACTCTTTGCGTTTATGTTTGTTTACATTTTAAAGCAACCCTTTCATGGTAGTTTCCATGATTTTCTTGAGCAGAACAACATGAAAATGTAGTTCCGACAGAAACATTGGGCAGAAACAAGCCGCCGCTAGTTGAAGGCCACCAGTTTCTTCAGCCCCCCGCGTCGGTGGCGTGATATGACATGCCACCTAAGCCCCAAACCTAATGTATCGTATTTGAATTCAAGTAATAAGTCAGAGGCCCCATAGAATGAACTGTGTCGTCGCAGATGGCATATTGAGAAAATACGGACCCCCAAAAAGAGTTACTCCTGAAGAAATCCACGAGCAAAAACGAGATATCATAGCAAGCAAGTTGCTGTAGTTAAAAAGGTAAGGATAGGTACTAAGTTGTAGCAAATCGTTTTGTTAGTTTTGAATATGCATTAGTTTATTGATCTGAACTTTTAACTCTTTGTAGATTGAAAGATCCTGCATAATTTTGAAGACAACTCAAAGAATTTCAACAAATAAAAAGAAAAGCCGATATCAACATAATCTAAACATGGTCTTGCCTGGCAGTCTTCAGACAAGAGAAGGCTTGGTCTTCCAAGTGCTACATGGCAGTGTTCAGAGAACAGGCTGAGTCCACCGCAATAACTTATTGGGAGATAACAGGTACAAATGGATTAATTAATCTTTCAACAATTGTTGTAATTTTTTAACATTTAACTGCTGAAAACCTGCTTAGCATGACAACCTTGCTGCAAGGGCTATGGGCAAAAACGACCGTGGTAGTACCGCGCTTACAGGTTGCGCAATAAGTGTGTATGTGTTCAGCAGCTAGTGTTAATTCCAAGTCCAATAGTTTGTTTACAATTTTACAGATAATTAGATGTGAATATACCTCGGTTTTTTATGTATGTGTGTGAAAGGAAGGAGGTATCAAGAATTTTAAGAGACCTAACCTAAAAATCTTCATGTAAGAAACATGTAAGAAATTTTATTAGAAAATTCTTACGTTACAAAGATAAGCAGGTGATTAGGCCTGCATGAGATTTACCTAACTACAAAATGTTTTCACTTTGGTATTTAAATAAGGTAGAGATCTGATTTCTTTTTTATTTCTTTTTCAGACGACGAAGCGACAAAGAACCTAGATGTATAGCAAAATGTGTAATAATTAGTATGTGAATGAGAATAATGCAGTTGGCTGAAGAAACCATGGCGCGATACAAAATAAGCGGAGAATACCACATTTAGCCTATACTAATTCGGTTTAGTTTTTTTCTAATCTCGCTCCAGTTTAGACTAGGTGGTTCAGATAAAACTCATACAAATAAAATTAATTTAATTTATACTGTTGTTTTATTTACATAAAACCCAGTACTTTCATTTTAAAGTAACGTGCAGTAATTATGAGATACACGCATGCCTTGAAGGACCTGACCTGATGAGTATTTACATTCTGTACAAAGACAGAACGCCGCTCTTAGAAACTGTTGGCGTATTTTACTGACTAATACAATACAAATACAATATACTTTATTGCACACTTAATAAAACACATACAGAAACAACAAATAAAGAATATTAGTGTACATATAGGCGGCCTTATTGCTAAGTGGCAATCTCTTCCAGGCTTCTCTGACTAAACGCTTCTAAAACTCTTTCATAATGCGCACAGCACAAGAGTGGAACTCACTACCAGCGTTTGTGTTTCCGAATGCATACACTTCAAAGTTAGAGTGAACAGGCATCTTCTGGGTGAGCTCGCTCCATCTTCGATTTCGTCCAGTCGCTATGTGAGGAACGATACCATTACCAGAGGACTCAAAATGGAGAGTCGATATATTCATCAGTCGTCTTGCCACTGACATGTCCGCGCGGGCGGACGCGTCAGAATTCGCTCACATCCAGGAGCTGGCGCCCCAGCACGCGCGCGCGCGGCCACCCGATGGAAAGGCTACCCCCATGACCTAGTCTCTGGTCTCTTTCGTTTTCTCTCACTTTCATCACAAAGGCCAAAGTGCCTACCACTCTCTTTAAATAAATAAATAAAATGGTTGCGCCAGTTTAAGCATTTTAATAAACTAACTCAGTAATAATTCTTTTAACGTATTATTTACACTGTTACTTACCAATTTCTTAGTAATTCTTTCTTATAAACCAAGTTTTGGGAGTTAATCTCTTCCAACATAAAAAACAAAGATTTCGATAAAAATAATTTATTAGTTATTTTAATCTTAATGCCATGGACTAGAATCATTTTAAAAATATAGAATGTGCCAGCTGCTTCGCTTTAGGTTTATTTAATAGAACTATGATTCATAGCTCCAAGGAACTATGTTCATAGTTCCAAGAAATATGATCATAGCTCCAAGAAATATAATTATAGTTCCAAGAAATATGATAATGTTCCGAGAAATTTGAGTCAAATTTATTGTCTGCCATAGAAGAGAAGCAGCGGGTACTTACATTCTGTTTTTAAATGACTCTAGTAGGTACAGCCCAGCACTCAGCATGGCAATAAGATGAAAATGACTAATACCTACAGAAAATTTTGCCTTTTGTCTCGGTCCCGTTTTACTGTGCCTTACACTATACATAACTGTCTCTTACACCCTGATTTACTGTCCCTTACACCGTGCTTACTGTTCTTTACACCATGTTTTACTATCCCTTTTACCCCCTTTTAGTATTATGTCCCTTACTAGAGAGAACAGAAGGAAAGAATTCTTGGATAGACTTGGATAGAATACACGCTACTTATATCACTTGAAATTTAATGCTGTAAGATACTTTTTATTGAAGAATGGTTGTAAAAAAAGGTTGCATGGAGCTGTTGGGTGAATAAATTGATGGTCTGTGTATTTTATTTCCATCATTTTTTCATTTCATTCCATCTACTGTGCCTGAAGAAGGTATATGGCATTTCCAATGCATTCTGAATCTTATAAAATCACATAGGTACTTTATGAACACAAATCACCATATCAGTCTGGAAAGCAAGTGACTTCATTTCCCATCAAAAATGACTCTGGAAACAGGCGTTTGTTGTTCCGTGTTGGTGTATTAGTGTATAACATTCAAGCAAGCACATTTATGATTTCGTAAGTGATTCCAAAACTGTAGAGCATTGCTCTTAAAAACATTTACCATTCGTGGGCCACTACCAGCAGCCACGACGTTATCCTCACTTATATTACTCTTCCATGAGCCTCGTAAGTATACCCTCCTGCTGCACGTTTACGTACCACTTTGCACACAAATCTAAGGACCACTTATCATATTTTTCGATTCTGAACCCCAAATTTTTAGGCAATTTGACACAACTAAATTTAAGCGGCACCATTTTAACCGCTGCTAAAAATAAGCCAGTTTGACGCAAATTGATCAAATTTTACGAGATTTAATTATGTCATTTGAACTTTTAATTTTTTGACATTCTACCTAGAATAGCCTTTTTTATCCATGTCAAAACTAAAATTTTAATTATTTGACATCGCTAAATATAGAGACCGGTGTTGCTAGTCTGAAAAGGTTTTTCTTTTTTTTTGTAAATTTTATGGCTTTGGAAACTAGACACGGAAAAGTATCCGTTCGTTTGAACAAAACCAAATATACCAGCTGCTTTTCAGACTTCTGAACTCCACCTTCATAAGGGATAAAGGTGTAAATATTTGTATTAGGGTTGCTCACTCATATATTTTTTCTTTTTATTAACCTAAGTTTTTTGGTAAAATTGTTTAATTTTATGAGTAGGTTAAACATTTTTTAATCCCTGCATAGTCTTTATTGTACTAAAAATTAAAATTAAGAAAAATATAATGACTGCATCAAACTCATTTTAATTTAAAATAAAAATAATCTGTCTACAGTAAAAAAAAAAGGTTTTATTCATAAATTGTACATAGGACTGTATTGAAAAACAATAGTATAGGGATAGTTATTTAAATATTATTATTTGTGCTGCCTTTTCAGACGAATATACGGTGAGGATAAAGGCATCGTAGTCTATAT
>JARACY010001760.1:0-52495 GCA_029255725.1 Scrobipalpa atriplicella | reverse complement strand
TTGTTTGGGGGGGCCTTTTTTTTCATATTTCGACCTATGTTCCTTTGGGAAAGTTGTTCAGTTTCATGGGTAGAATGACACCCTAAAATATGGTCAACAATTTTTTTAACACCCGGTATATTAAGAGATCTTACGTCTCCAGCTGTTGCAGTTCTCGTATTCCAAATCACAGTACGTATTGAATGTCTTGTACCGCCCGTCATAGTGTCTTGCGCAGGCTTGTTGTATCCTGGACATAATAATACATACATACATACATATAATCACGCCTTCATCCCCAATGGGGTAGGCAGAGCAGAAACGATCCAAACAAAGGTCGCTCCGCCACGTCCGACAAGCTTTGAGGGCTATATTCAGATGATTATGTATATTGCTATAGTGACGGGTTGTCAGCCCATCGCCTAAATTGCAATACACTGAAACCCTCGAATCCCTTAGCTGGTTTTTACAGCTTGCTCGGGAGGAGATGCAGCTGGCACATTCTATGTTTTTCTATCGCTCCCAGTCCAGCATAAAAGCAATACATAATAATAAATAATAATAAAAATCTTTATTGAGCAGATCCATTACAATACATTATTAAATGACTATGACAACCACACTAGGTGACGCCTGTATCGTGGACGTCAAGTACATTATTTAGTTTGCCAAGACGACACAATCTATTTAATTTTAAATTTAAATCAAAACGATTGAAATCTTTTCTAACACTAAAAAGACTTTCAATAAAACAATCGAATTATATTTACATAATTGGAATAAATTAAATTAAAACAAATTCATTAAATTGAAATAAGATGTTTAAAAGTTACAGTAAAATTTAAATTTTTAGCATTTTCGAGGAAAAAGTAAATAAATAACAAAAAAAATAATAATAGTTACTACTTAAGAATAAGTTAAAATTACATGCATCAGACTAAAATAACAGGCTCTCTCTCTGTGTGTGTGTGTGTGTGTGTGTGTGTGAAAATGGGTGTCAAGCAGTGGAAGAACAGTTTCTATACCGGGTGTAAGAGACAGACCGCAAACTATTGGGCGCTTTTCCACTAGACGGCACGTCAACGGCAACGGCGACGGCACGGCGACGATCACGTGACAATATCTATGGGAATCGATGACATGCCGTGACGGTGCCGTGCCGTCAAGTGGAAAAGCGTGTCATAATAATTTCATTAATTTTCATACATTATCTCACCTACGATATCGTCGACGGTACCGTGCCGTCGCCGTTGCCTAGTCTAGTGGAAAAGCGCCCAATAGGGGTTGCCCAGTCAATAAAATAAAAAAAATGCGCTAGGAAATTCTTTCAGGAAGTGAAAAACAATGCCTATACAAAATGACCACCTTGATCAGACAATTTGTATGGGAAATCCATTTTTTTTTTCTTGAAAGAGTTTCCTGGTCAAACCCGTCATCATGATGCTTGTAACAGCTCTGAAATATCGGGAGCTCATCAAATATTTTAAATCGCTTTAAATGTCTTATAGTAAAAATAACGGCTGTTAAAAATATTCAGTTTTGTTGACTGAGCAGCAACTCCTTTCACTTTGCGAGATACCGTCGTTTAAACCCGTAATAAGGAAAATCGATCAGTTTTATTAGTAAAATGGATGACTTAAACATTCTTCCAACATGACCACAGATTATAGGGTAGGGGAAGAACTAAGCTTTTATACCGGGTGTAAGGGACAGCAAAGCGTCCCGCAAACTGATAAGGGTTGCTCAGTCACACATATCACCAGGATTTTTTTTCAGGAAATGAAAAAAACAAATTGCTTTTCCATACAAATTGTCTGATCAATGTGGTCATTTTGTATGAAAAAGCAAATTTTTATTTTCATTTCCTGAAAAAAAATCCTGGTGGTAGTTGTTCAGTTTCGTTGACTGAGAAACCCCTATAAGTTTGCGGGACGCTGTCCCTTACACCCGGTATTAAATTACGCATCGAATAACATGAGTTGTTTCTTCATAAATCTATAAATAAAGGTATAATCAGGTGTGTGTAATTATTTTAAAATGGCGACTTTTACTTTACGACCGTGGTTTTACATGCGGCTGAATGAGATTTTCCCTTGGGAATTTTTCCCATGGAAAACATTTTTTTGCGGTAAAAGTAGCTTATCTCCGTTTCCAGGTTACCACAAAATCATTTTACCAAATCTTAAAATCATTATTTTAATTTTAATAATTTTTTAGCGTAATAGGGAAACATACACAAAGTTATTATTGCATTTTATAATGTGGGATAATGGGCCCGATTCGTAACCTTCCCGACTTAACTAAATCTCAACTAAAATTATTGCCATCCCGTAATGTTCTCTCATGATAGAAAGTGACAGGTATGGACTTATATTAGTTAAGTCGCGTATTTTGCAACCACGAATTGCTGCCAGTATGGATTGATACTCTTTTACACTGTGAAACACTTACTTATAAATCGTAGGGCAATCTTTAAGGAAAACAGAGCATCCTTTATCGATGAGGTCGGCCTTTCTAAAAACCGAGTTCTTCGGGTAGAATCTCACTCGCCACGGCTTAGTATGTGTTTTGTTTATGTACGGCTCCGCTAGAGTTGTTACGATGAAAACTGAAAAATTTAGGCAAAACAAATACAATCATACAAAACAAACCAACAAGCTCAAATCGCTAAAAGGAAAAATATTAATCTCTTTTATTGTTTAAATTGTCTAATCTTCAAAACCCAGTAGGTCTCCGCAACGCTCGAGTAACTATAAACACAAAAGCATCGCGGCGGGCCGGACTACTAGGCCCATGTGGTCAATTAAGGCCCAATCACCCTATTTCAGGGTAGGCTCGTTCCCCTCGTGGAGACGTATATGAGCTGATGATGAACAGAAACCCTCAACACCCTCTACTGGTTTTTACAGGTTTGCCAGTAAAAGATGTTGGTACAATGCACTTCCCAGCTTGTATGTAATCTATTTATCGTTCCTAAAATATTTTGCTACTATTCAAGATAAGGCTCGTATTTATAAAGCGATCTCAAGATTGAGAGCAATATTGAGTGCGGATTTGACAGGTAATTTTGTACTGGAATGACATTTCTGATACGAACTCAAACTCGCTGTCACTCTTGAGAGCTGATTATAAATACGGGCCTAAGTGACGCAATTAGTAAAGTGCACCTCGTGCATACGGGTTGTAAGGGACAGCTTCCCGCAAACTGATAGGGGTTGCTCAGTCAACGAAACAAATTAAAACTTATATTGCCTGAGAAAATCATTACTTATCTAAAACACAATTAATCAAAAATCTAATCATGAGATGAAACATGCTTTTAAATGCTTGCAAGTTTTTAAATGCTTAGGTTAGTACGACTTAGTTTTCAAAGAAAAAGTCAACGACAAAAACGACTAAGTATTTTATATTAATTACCCTAAACTACCTAAAAGAAATACTTACGTAAACAAATGAAGAAAGTAGCAAATTGCTGTGTGTACATTGTTGAACATAAACTTAACTTTAAATTGATCGCCAAACTTCGAAAATACAAGTAAAAAACCTTATAACTCTCAAAACCAGACTCTCAAATAACAAAAAGTTGAAATGAATCTAACTTTAAATAATACCTACAAGTTACATAACAATTTTATGCAATAATACCGATAGAGTCAATAAAATTTAAAATTAATTGGAAAATTCTTAGGGTCGTATTTATAATCAGCTCTCAAGAGTGACAGCGAATTTGAGTTTGAATCAGAAATGTCATTTCAGTACAAAACGACCTGTCAAATCCAAACTTAATATTGCTCTCAATCTTGAGATCGCTTTATAAATACGAGCCTTAGTCTTACGAAAAATGCTTAGAAAATAATTTTATACTTACTTAGGTACTTCTATAGATTCTATTGCGTAATTTAAAAAAAAAAAACTTGTTAAACTACGAGCGATAAAAAACACACCGAATTTCCCGCAAACTGATAGCGATTGCCCAGTCAACGAAACTGAACAACTTTCACCAGGAAATTCTTAGGTACTTAAACGAAAAAAAACATTGACTTCCCCATACAAATTGTTAGATCGAAGGGGAAGTAATTTTTTATGTGGTAGGTCGTCCCTTACATTTATTATTACTGTGTTCCCTATTCCAAGGCATGGGTATAGCTACTGTATAACATAATCTGGTAGCTCTGGTCCATCCCGTAAAGGTTACAGGTGTGACTATTTGTGTATCAACGTAATTATTCCTGTAGTGCCGGGTTAGAATAGCATCACCCCATAACTTCCTGCGGGTTTCGTAAAAGGCGACTAAGGGATAAATCCAGGGTATGGGAAGCAGCGTCCCTTGTGAATGGAAAACTTCTACTGCGCTCACCAACCCGCCTATTTTGGGGAGGCCCATGTGAAGCAGTGGATTGTTGTGGCTGATGGTAATGATGATGAATGTATGTCGTTGTAACTCTGTCTATCCTGCAAAGGACACAGATGTGAGTATTTGTGTTTGAGCGTAATTATTCATACATTGACTACATGACAAAGAGGCGACTTAAACGAATATAAAATAGCTTTGAGAGGGGAAGTAGACAAAATGGTCCTAAAGGGAAATAACTTTACTGGAAAAGTTTTGAGAAGTTGCTGTGGCTCCCTAACTCCCATCGCCTTTTAGTCTTCTGTACATCAGACGTACTAACATATTCATATGTACTGAAAACAATACAAAGTTGTAGGTACTAAATCCAGGCAATTCTAAAAGGTAACACCCAGACTGAGTCCAATAAACTTTATAATCCTACAAAAACAGTTGTATTTACTACCTTTATCACAAATTCAGGGGGATTCCTACCGCATGTGCAAACACAAGAAAACAGTTTACATTCAACTTCTATAGCTTGAAATAGATCTTAAAACCAGTGGTATAGAGTTGAAAATTATTTTCTTTGTTTAAAAACAGCTGCTTTAATAACTTTGTCTGTAACACAGACAAAACAAACGACGCATCCAGCTAGATTTATGATTTCTCCTTTATCGATACTCTTATTCCGTGGTACATAAAGACGTCTATATGTTTATGCCCAGTGAGATTGTCAGTAGTATAACTTTGTTAAAATTTTAGTATTTAAGTGCTGGGAGTTGAGTCCCGGATATCAAACGAAGAGTCCATTTTCAACTTCCTACTCGTTAGATTCTGAAGGAATAAATAAATTAATAAAAAAATCGTCATGAACTTCTCTAAGATTTTTTTCTTTGTGTTTTCCTGCTTCTTGGCACTGAGTGTAGTGTCATCTAAACCAGGATGGAATCCCTTCAAGAAATTGGTAAGTTTTTTTTATGATTTATATTTGATCCAATCCTTTAAGGAAGAGACCGCGGGGGAGGCCTTTGCCCAGCATCAAATGGGCTAGATATTATAATAATAAAACCGGCCCTAAAAATCTGAGATGGTATGAACCAAAAACTAAAAATTTTAAATTAAAAAATCAATTAAAAAATTAAAAAATTGTAAATACCAAATTATAGGACATATTGCCTCCGACTGCATGAGATTTTTGTAAGATTTTGCAGCAGATCTTAGGGTGTACAAACGAGGTGTTGGTTTTGAGACAGAAATAGATCTACTTGTTTTTATCTTTTTAAAGGTAAATTTTATAAATTAAGTAAGTACCTAATATTACCTACGCAGTTGGGTTTTTTGATTTTTTAATTTAAAATTTTATTTTATACTTTTTAGTTATACTGAGACGGAAGCCTGGATGGTGTAGTGGATAGGGCCGTGGCCTTCTGTGCAGGAGGTCGTGGTTCGAATCCCACCATGTTTTTCAAATTTCATAATGTATGTTTATTCGGTGCTTTTCGGTGTAGGAAAACATCGTGAGGAAACCTGCACACACCTACAAAGATTTTCAAAGGTTGTGTGTACCTAATCTAGGATTGGGTCTGGTTTTGTACCCTCGTTCAATCCCCTAGATTAGGTAGCCGACCGCGTGAAATACCTACGGGAAAAAGGCTAGGTAGACACAGTTATACTGAGACGGTAAAGTTCTTAATCTTGACATTTTAATATCGTGGGGATTATTAAGCAGCTTGCGGTAGTCTAAACTACACTGATAATTAATTAGTCTAAGAAACCGTTTTGTAATTATATAATGTAAAAACTACTGTGATAGAACAACTGTAAAGTTTTATTTGAACTATACTACAATAGTATATAAGAGGGCCCGATGATGTAGTGGATAGGATAGGGCCGCTGCGTGGTTCAAATCCCAACACGTACCAATGTGTATTTCTGTTTTCAAATTTCATTATGTACGTTTATTCGGCGCTTTTTCCGTGCTTCGGAAGGCACGTTAAGCCGTTGGTCTCGGTTAATATCGTTTAATACCGTAGATATTAGTCGTTTAGCCATGTTAGAGGCCAGTGCTAAGCATTGGCGGCTTGAAAACTCTGACCCAATCTAGGATTGGGTCTGGTCTGGTTTCCCTTCTGGGTTGCGGAGGTCAGATGGCAGTTGCTCTGTGTAAAAACCAGTACCCTCTTTCAATCCCCTAGATTAGGTAGCCGACCCCGTGAGATACGGGATAAGCCTAATAGGGAGATGATGATGATACAATATTATAACCCTTACGAAGTCGGCAAAGTTTCAACGTCTTACTACAAACTATTTCCCCCGCGTCTTACGTTGTTGATGGCGAGCCTCTCATGCTCTATATACCCTGTAAGTTATACAGGCGCGAGTATTATGATATATAGATATATTCAAACACGCTGCCCCGCATTACGCTGCGTGATTGTGGGATGTGTAGAGTTCTTTTATAACCAACATAATGTGAGCTGCTCGTGTAAAGCAACTTCAATATAATTGAGGATCAAGTTAGAGTGGTCTTTCTAGGAGTAGGATTTTTTCGATTGCGCTTAACTTCAAAACATTTGATATCTTCTAAAGTAGTGATAGAAATTATTTAGTGTAATGGACAAGTATAATCTACTTTTAATGTCCAAACTTACTTACATGTTTATTTGGATAAAGACTAATACCGAACTCGAGAAATGATTATAAACAAACTTTAAATCGTTGTAAATCCTTAATGGCCACCCGAAACGAAAAATGGTGTAAGAAACCTCAAACTAATTTTGAAATACCTATTCAACGACACCCCACTCAATATAGTTTGCCAATTTAATTTTTTTTTATTTTTACAAAATGGCGTCTGTTTGTCACCATATTAAATTTTGATCAAAATCATGTCTTCAGTGACACTCGCATGGTTAAGACGAATCGATTGACGTATGAATCATTAAAATCGGCCCACGCGTTTGGTCTCTAGAGTGGCGCAAAGGAACAAACATACATACATACATACATACATACATAGGCTGATAAACACAATACCCTCCTTTGCGTTGCGCAGTCGGGTAAAAATAATAATAATATTTGATGATTTATTATAACAATAATTATATATAGGGAGTAAAAAATTTGCTGACCAAACTTTAGGGTGTGAATCTGAACTGAAACCATGAAACTGAACAACTTTTCCCAAGGAAAAAAATTGGACCTCCTATATACAAAATGACTCAAGCCGCTGATATATTTTTGTATGGGTGGGCTAATTATTTTTCATATTTTGACCTATGTTCCTTGGGGAAAGTTGTTCAGTTTCATGGGTAGGTTAGGTTATATAGGTCAAGTACTTACCCACTAGTAACTTTCAGGGATTTCTCCTAACGTAATGTTGTATATCCTATTTAATTAAGTCTTACCGTATAAGCGCTAGCGAGGTCAATGGTTCTTGATTTGATCCTAATTTGATACCTAACTATATCCTCTGCACGATAATTAAATACCTATCATCTGATCTAGGTCAATTTAATCTTCACTCGAGTCCCTTCTGTACAATTAATATAATTGTACTATGGTATGAGCTATTTAGGGCGTATACTATTTCAAGCGTAATCGCGTCTCATGGCTCGATTTGAACTGCTGGTTCATCATCATCATCAGCCACAACAGTCCACTGCTGGACGAAAGGTCATTCCGCCACGTCTGACAAGTTTTGAGGGTTATTTCAGATGGTCATGTGTATTGCTATAGTGACAGGTTGTCAGCCCATCGCCTAAATTGCAATACATAAAACCCTCGAATCCCTTAGCTGGTTTTTACAGCATGCCCGGGAGGAGATGCAGCTGGCATATTCTATGTTTTTCTATCATTCCCAGTCCAGCATGGAAGATCAATCAGTCATAGA
The DNA here is from genome assembly GCA_029255725.1 of Scrobipalpa atriplicella. Classification (NCBI taxonomy): domain Eukaryota; kingdom Metazoa; phylum Arthropoda; class Insecta; order Lepidoptera; family Gelechiidae; genus Scrobipalpa; species Scrobipalpa atriplicella. The sequence goes on along the minus strand of JARACY010001760.1, from coordinate 44,291 downwards.
GAGTGCACTTGTGTGTTGCGCAAATACTCGGGCACTAAAAACTAGTCCCGCACAGATGGTCGATCTCTGGGAGATTGATTGGCCGCCGTCAGCGAAAATCGGTTTGGAGGACTATTAGAAAATTATTCCTGTTTATTATTATACAAATTAATTAATTAAATTAATTTATTTTTTACAGGAAAAAGTTGGCCAGAACATACGCGATGGGATAATCAACGCAGCACCAGCAGTGGAAGTCGTCGGACAAGCTACCAAGATTTATAAACAGGGATAGAGTTCATTCACTTAAAAAAAAAATGTGTCCCTATTTCTGGATATGAGCCCACATTCTGAAGAAACTAAAAAACTGTTTTCCTAGATACATGTAGATACATTATATTTAGGCCCAACTATTTATAAGAATTGTGATATTTGTTTTTTTTTTTTGAGAATCTTGTAAAGTTCCATTTGTAGATTAGATATCAATAAACTAAAATATTTTCAGCTCTGCAATATTTTTTGTAATAAATGAGGCACCACTATTATAATAACGAAAAAATTATGTTATGCTGTTATTTTTAATATTAAAGATTTTTTAAATTATATGTTATTTTTTAATTAATTACTTTTACTGTCATGGGCTAAATTAAATCACACTTTTATACTATTATAAAACAAGTAAAGTCGTTTTAAAAAGAATAATAATGTTATTGTAGACAGGGCAATAATGAACCAAGATTGTTCGAGTAATTTGTTGATAATTATTTTTGCTAATGTCATGTAACTTCAAGACGTAGCCCGAATGGTGTAGTGGATAGGGCCGCGGCCTTCTGTGCAGGAGGTCGTGGTTCAAATCCCACCACGTACCAATGTGTTTTCAGTTTTCGAATTTCATATGTACGTTTATTCAGAGCTTTTACGGTGAAATGAAACATCGTGCACACATCTACGAAGACAATTAAAGGTTGAGTGTAACCTAATCTAGGATTGGGTCTGGTTTCCCTTCTGGGTTGCGGGGGTCAGATGGCAGTCGCTCTGTGTAAAAACCAGTGCCCTCGTTCAATCCCCTAGATTAGGTAGCCGACCATCTTTATTTATTTTTTAATTAACAATCTACGGGTACCTATTATTTTGGATAAAATCCTTGACCTTAATACCTAAGTACCTAATAGTCTCCAGGCCATTTGTCTGAATGTCTAGACATACATTAATTTAAATTGATACAAAGGGACTTATCTCCCAGAACACATCCAGTCGTTTATTACGAAACATAGCCTTAATCAATTTGTGAAAAAGGCTGTAAGATAATGAAATCATAAAGGCTTTAACCGCTTCAAAAATACCCAAATTCCAGTGAAAAATTATTTATCCCATGGGTAACTGTATTAAGGTATAAGTAGTAAGAACTTCCATGCTAGACTGGGAGTGATAGAAAAACATAGAATGTGCCAGCTGCATCTCCTCCCGTGCATGCTGTAAAAATCAGCTAAGGGAATCGAGGGTTTCAGTGTATTGCAATTTAGGCAATGGGCTGACAACCTGTCACTATAGGAATATACATAATCACCTGTATAATAACCCTCAAAACTTGTCAGACGTGGCGGAATGACCTTTATTTAGGTCGTTTTTGCTCTGCCTACACCAATTGGGAAAAAGGCGTGATTTTATGTATGTACGTATTAAGTATGGCTTTAAGGAGGGAAGTACTCTAAATCGGGCTAAACACGGTCCGGCATTTGACTTTGTTAGTATAGTTAATAGTTGAATTTTCAATAAATCTATATATGGTTAGCTTCTCTAAAATATGGAGAACAACTAGATTCATAGATATAATCTAAAAATACTATGATTACACCAGGAAATCATCAGAAATATCATGAAAATCTGGCGTCTCAATGCCGAATTTGAACAACTGTGACATTTCTATGAGCTTAGAAACAGCAAATGTTATATCGAAATCACCGTATAATTATGAAGAACATCATAATCAACTCTGTTTTTCAATACTTTTTGTATACATTGAGATATATGCAAAAATATATGAAATCGGCTTGAAACAGCCCCATGCTAGAAAAGGACAGAGCGCGCATTCTGTCATTGGTTTGAAAGGGACAGTTGCCGCGAGCACATAGACCCTCCGGCGATATTTTATGTCTATCAACAAATTCTAACTTATTCCCTTTCACATGTTCGACATCGCAAAATCGATGTATTGAAGGTCTGTGCTTAAAGCAGCGGTCTGCAATAGTATGAATTCAACGTTACATTTCAATAGAAAATTGATCCTTTACTAAGGATTCTAGGAAAATCTGTACTGACAAATTCCAATTAGTTCATTCAGTAGCTATGTTGGTATCTTTGCTGCCACTTAATATTTCCCGCAATAAGGCGTAAAAGTGATCCGATATGTTTTTGCTGTAACTTTTTTATTTAATAAAAAATCTTTGGTTCTGCTTGTGAAATATGTTCATTAGAACTTTTATTCCATCAAGTCGAGAAAATAATATCGTCCAAGTGGCCGCTGCCAGAGTTGAAGAAAATTAGGTCTTTTGTATAGAATTTTTATCACTCTTGCTAGAAATTCGGGTGACAGGTTGTCCCATTTCTAAAGGCTTGTTGACATTAACACAAAACTTTAAAAAATCCCATAAACAGAAGTTTGGAACGGTTAAATCGGGTGATCTGGCCACTAAATGCAAATCACCAAAAAGAGTGAAAAAGCGACCCTAAAATGGATTAATCAACTCTGGCGGCGGCCACTTGGCCGACATCATTTTCACGATTGGATGGAATAAATTCTGATGGATTCAACAAACTTATTTCACAAGCAGAACCAAATTATTTAATAAAATTTAAAAAATACAGATACAGAACATCGGATTATTACTTTTGCGCCACCCTAGTTGTGATGTTTCTATAGTATGTGCTCTTTAGCGAAACTGGAGGTGGTAGATTGCATGTAAAGCCTGTCTAAAGCATCTCATCGTACTTACGAGTACTTATTTTCATGATCCCGATTATGCGTTTTGGTCTGAAGAGCATAGTGTAGAAGCCTACAAAATTACTGGCACACAATAGACAATTCAACTCTAAAATTTATTTCATGTTTTTATATCTATAATTGGCTCCCCCATACACAATTACTCGAGCCGCTGACAAAAAATTTTGTGGTTCATAATTCGACCTATGTTCCTTAGGGGAAGTTGTTCAATTTCATGGGTAGGTTCACACCCTAAAGTTTGCTCAGCTATTTTTTTTTACACCCTGTACATTCGAGACTGAACCCAAAATCGATCGAAAATGCGGATACCCTTCATAATTTAAGGTAGACCCGTGTTGCGTAAGTAACACGTTTATCCATACCAAATTTTGTTCAATCCCCATTTCCTACCCACACATAGGATTTTAAGGTAATAGGCGTGAAATTAAAAAAATTAGGACATTTTCTTCAATCGACCCTCTTTTCAGGATGAAGATTGCCTATTAAACACGTGTAAGTATTTTTTTTTTAGCCTGCTAAGCAGATTTTGATGAGTTTGTCAACAAGCTGGGCGTTGTAAAGCACTTTTGTAAAGGGTTCTAAGGCCCGTATTTATAATCAGCTCTCAAGAGTGACAGCGAGTTTGAGTCCGTATCAGAAATGTCATATTAGTTCAAACGATCTGTCAAATCCATACTTAATATTGCTCTCAATCTTGAGATCGCTTTATAAATACGAGCCTTAATCTAGATAAGTAGGTACATTATTCAGGGTAAATTATTGTAAGTCATTAAATGTATAATAGGGAAGAGAACTTACCTACTCGTACTTACAACATAAAAATTAAGTAGCCCGGATTGTGTAGTGGATAGGGCCCAGAAGGGAAACCAGACCCAAATGCCCAAACCTAGATTAGGTTACACACAACCTTTGAATTTCTTCGTAGGTGTGTGCAAATTTCCTCACAATGTTTTCCTTCATGCGCTGAATAAACGTACATATGAAATTCTAAAAGCGAAAAACACATTGGTACGTGGTGGGATTCGAACCACGACCTCCAGCACAGGAGTCCGCAGCCCTATCTACTACACCATCGGGCTCTTTATATTCGTTCATATCTTTTCTTCAGATCCTCACAAAAAAGACTACGAATCTGTCAAAGTTATTGAGTGAGTCTTTTGAGCAAGGACGTCCGTCGCCCAACTCATAAGGTAGATTGACCAGCAATATTTTAAAAGGCGTACTCTGGGATTAAGGGTCTATGTGCTCGCGGCAACTGTCCCTTTCAAACCAATGACAGAATGCGCGCTCTGTCCTTTTCTAGCATGGGGCTGTTTCATGCCGATTTCATATATTTTTGCATATTATCTCAATGTACACAAAAAGTATTGAAAAACAGAGTTGATTATAATGTTTTTCATAATTATACGGTGAATTCGATATAACATTTGCTGTTTCTAAGCTCATAGAAATGTCACAGTTGTTGAAATTCGGCATTGAGACGCCAGTTTTTTATGATATTTCTGATGATTTCCTGGTGTAATCATAGTATTATTAGGTTATATCTATGAATCTAGTTGTTCTCCATAGAAGCTAACCATATACGGGGTGTAAGGGACAGCGTCCCAGAAACTTATAGGGGTTGCTCAGTCAACGAAACTGAACAACTACCACCAGGAATTTTTTTCAGGAAATTAAAAAAAAAACCTTTTTCATACAAAATGACCACACCGATCAGATAACGAGTGTTTGTATTCGTGTGCGTGCGAATCTCCATACAAATCCGTCTCGGGTACGCTGAAGTCAGCGTAGTATAAATTTCCGCATTTTTATGTACGCCGGCGGAATCTAGTCGGAGCCCAATTCTTAATCTGAGGGCGTACTACTTATATTTAGTGCAATGTAATGTAATAATCTCTAAAAAGCTCCAAGAAAGGTTCAGTGAGTCTGCAGTCTCTTTCAGGAGTATGATTGATAAGATTAGAAAATCTAATCATATTACGCTGATTTTATACTTGATGATTGACACATAAATATCTTAACATAAGATTATGTATATACTACAATGAACTTAAAACCATAAAACCAATAAATCAAGTGATATGTACATTGACACGTTGGTTTGATTTATACCTACCACACCAGCACACCGCCCTTCTTTACATTTTTTGTTTATAATCTGTGTCTGTATTGTTTCTAATTATTGTAAATATGTGTCAATACTCTTGCCTTCTACTCTGTATCCTAATCTTATTTCTGTATTCTTAATTTTGTGCTATCCTGTTTTGTAACTAAAAAATGGTTGTCTATGTCTATGATTTGGCAAAAAAACAATTAATTTTTTTAATGATCTTAGGAATACTCTTCGGCAAAAAAAACTTATAATATCAATAAAACACAACTAATCTAGATCTTTTAAAATTATGATATGATTTTTTTTTGTAATAGGTATTTGTGTAGTGTAAGTAGATTAAATTAAATATCAGTAAATTCTTATTGTATGAACGGCTACTTCGTGAAGAAAAAAAGATAATAATTTCAGGTAAGTAAAAGTTTATTAAAAATTAAGAATTGTCTATTAAATACTGTTATACTAAAAGAAATATGTACAAACAAAAAAAACAACACAAAGTGTTAGGTACCATCCCTTAGACTGGCAGCCCCATGGCAGCCGACCGGCCTGCCAGTCTAAGGCCCGTATTTATAATCAGCTCTCAAGAGTGACAGCGAGTTTGAGTTCGTATCAGAAATGTCATTTCAGTACAAAACGACCTGTCAAATCCATACTTAATATTGCTCTCAATCTTGAGATCGCTTTATAAATACGAGCCTACGATGGAATCAAGTAATTTTTCCTATCCTTGCTTGTAGATGCCTTGAGCTTGACCCACGACAGCTACTGCTGGTGCCGCATTGATAATGCCATCGCGAATGTTTCGCCCAACTTTTTCCTGTGAACAAAAAAAAGAATAAATTATATTTTTTTTTATTTTTTTTTTCTTCTTAAGGCACGTTGCGCAGTCGGTTGAAAGAAGAAGTGTTGGCATCTAATAGGAATTTGGCACCTACTCATTTATTTTAATTACTTTTTCTTATCCTTTATCATTATCATAAAACAATAATTAAAACCAGGAAGAGAATCACCTTGTAAACTCTACATGTTTGTTCTGAACTAAGAAAAACTTGTCAGACGTGGCAGAACTACCTTTTTTTAGATCGTTAACGCTACGCCTATCCCATCAGTCATAGAGGCGTGATTGTATGTACCTATAGTAAGTAAATAAATAATAAAAATACGGGGTGTAAGGGACAGCGTCCCGCAAACTTGTGGGGGTTGCTCAGTCAACCCAAACTAAACAACTATCACCAGAAAATTTCTTCAGGAAATAAAAAAAAAATGCTTTTTCATACAAAGTGACCGCCTCGATCCGACAATTTGTATGGAAATTCAAATTATTTTTTAATTTCCTGAAAAAAAAACCTGGTGATAATTGTTCAGTTTCGTTGACTGAGCAACCCCTATCAGTTTGCGGGACGCTGTCCCTTACACCCAGTATATTATATTATAATAGCTTACCAATTTCTTGAAAGGATTCCATCTCGGAGCAGCTGAGACGACACTTATGGCCAGCAAGCAGGAGAAGAAGAAGAACATTATCTTGGAGAAGTTCATCTTTAAAATATTTCACTAATTTATAATGTGATAGGAAACTCAGGAGACAATTTCAGCAAAAGCTTAAACTTGTGAATGATACCAAGCTTTAGGTTTCATACGTTTATATACTGGTCTAGACAAAGTTAAATCTGCAGTTGTTTTAACACTTTTCAATTATTTACAACCTTACATACATATTTATAAGAGTCATATTACAAGACATTGTAACATGTAAGTTTGTTTTGCAAATGTAGCTCTACAATTATTGCGAGGAATCCCCGAGTTCAACGTACACACACAAACAGATAAAAGTATACCGCAATGCAAGTGTCCCAGTGGCGATAAGGTTCAAAATTGGGTACAAAGGAAGTTCAAACTAAAGTTTATGACTGTACGGTCACACATGATAACAGTTACTCCCCTGATATCGCTGAGAAGCTGTTTGTAGAAAGATTACAGGATTCAGACTCCGGCAATCCAGAGGCGCAGGTTCGAATCCTGCCCGAGGTTCGTGGCCCGAGTCGAACTTATTATTTCTTTCTTTCATATTTATATGAAATAAAAATAGCATTGTGAGTGCTAAAATATCCTCAAAAAATAAAAAAATATTATTTAATAAAAAACTGCAATATACATTTTTCAAAGTTTAGAAAAATTTAAACTCAATCAAAGTGCTATATAGAAGAATTATATTTCGGCGAACCGTGTAGTCGGCATGAAGTGGTATCGGTAAACAATGCTTTCGATGAACATGATATCGACGAAAAGAACTTTCGGAAATCAATTATATCGATAAAAGGTTTTTAGACATTCCGTTCGGAGCTCGTCATTTATGAAGAAACTTTGGGACAACATAATTTATTTATTTTATTTTATTTTGTTTGGGAAGCTTACAACCTATTTTACAATATGACTTAACTATGTGAAATAAGTATATGCCAATTACAAGCTACCACTATTAAACAGAAAACATTTAACACTCTAAATAACAGTGAACAATACTAAAGAAGTATAAAGTAACTTAATTTAATATTCCTACTACTACATAAAACATTTTAAGTTACACAAAAAGATCTTATTTTTTGCGTTTAATTACACTTCCATACTACACTGGATGCTATTATCAAAACAAACAAACAAACAAAGCCAGTTGTTTCTCTTTCCAGAGACACCAGCCAATAGACGAAACCTTGGTTTCATATATCGCAGTTTGGGAAAACACGCCTTTATTAGCATGTTGACGCTCTATCTACCCTGTAAGTAAAAACACACGACATATATGTAATCTTGCGCATGTATATAAGAGTACAGTGATTAATTGGCATCATTTATAGCTGATAGACTATAAGTTTGTTAACAGACTGATAAAGAGTTCAACTTGGGGTCATCACGTCATTTATTTTAAATACAGGGAAGCCCCTTATCGTATACTGGGCCCGATTCGTAACCATCCCGACTTAACTAAATCTCAACTAAAATTATTGCCATCCCGTTCTTTTCTCTCATGATAGAAAGTGACAGGTATGGACTTAGTTTAATCGCGTATTTTGCAACCACTAACTTACATTTAGTTCATTTGAGTTCGATTTCTGTCGAACAACTCTATTGGTGCGTAGCAATTTATACAATACGATTAAACATTTTTTTCTATTTGCAGTAAAGAATCAAGAAAAGCTTCTCGACTTCCTTACATAAAAATGTCCTATTAATGTTTCTTTGACATCCATTTTTACAAAACTGTGATAACAATTACAAAAATATGACCCAACTTGTATTGACCTAACCAAACTGGAATATTTAGCACAGTGAAAATTTTCGAACCCAAAACCACGATCTCCAGATCAAGAGCGCATTGTTCAGACCACAGAACTGCAAAATAAGTTAATGAAATGAGTAAGGCAAACTATTCGAGGAAATGATTAAGATTCCCTGAACCCGACTTAAACTTCCGATCGAGCGAGATGAGCTCTCATTGGCATCTTCAGGTCAATTCACATAGGAAGCGACGCTACACGAAGCTGGTTAAAGATGCATAAGGTGTCTTTGTAGAACGAATCTGATGATATCACATTGTATCTCACTCAAAATATTGCAGAATTACGCTGCGCCGTGCGGTGCAGCCTGTCACTTTGTGGTACAACGAGATGCATCTTCAAGCAGCTTTGCGACTTTTCACTTCCAGGTGTGAACTGGCCCTTACGGCCTAGCTAGATACGAGAAATAAGAAATATCGTTACCTCTGGCTCTGGCAGACAAGTTTTCAAATAATTACTTACGCAATCCTTCTTTGTTAATAAATACACTTGTACTCGTTTTTAGTTAAGTATTTATTATTTAACAAAGAAAGATTACAATGGAGTTTCACCAAGTGCCAACAATCGCAAGAATCGAATATATTACTTACGTAGCTTACACATTAAGATAAATTATTATGTTAGGACAATTTTTTTTTAGGAAATTTCTGCATTGTCAATTTAGTTTGAGATTATAAATAAGTACCTATAATAGGACTTGCAGAAGACACCAATATTTCAGGAAGTACTTACCTATAAATGACTCATTATTAATTACGTCATTATTCGAGGAGTGGAAAAATGATACACCGATCCACTTCAAGGGACTTTACAGTGCTCTTTTCAATGAATGATTAATTAATTAATTATAATTTGTATTCGTCATTCAAACCTATCTACATTTGTGTCGGTATGTTATGGCTGTCCCAAAGTTTGTTAAAATTTGACACACCCCCCCCAACATCTAATCGAGTTTTCTACATCATTGTCATGTTAAACTTTATAATGAGAAGAATTTCAAGATTTCCACATTTTAAGTGGTTTGATTACATATTCCTTCATTAAGCGTTTTGTTAGTCGCAGGACTAAAGTACTCATTTTATTAAACGAACTGCGATATGATTTATTTTTTTCCATTCGTCCCATTTTTTAATTGAAACAGGCTAAAGCTTTTCGCCATACCCCCTATTCATACGTTCAAAATATATCTTTCGCAGTCTTTTATATGAACTTCTTTCGTATATATTTAGTCAAACACGGCCCATTAACCATAAACAAATTTAAAAAAATTGTGCCGGAGATAATTCCGAAATATTATAAAAAAGAATAGAATTATTATTTTGTACGTAGCGGTTTTTATTGGAATATCTAAAAATTAACTTGACTTTCTAAGGCTCGTATTTATAAAGCTCTCTCAAGATTGAGAGCAATCTTAAATATGAATTTGACAGGTCGTTTTGTACTGAAATGACATTTCCAATACAAACTCAAATTCGCTGTCACTCTTGAGAGCTGATTATAAATACGGGCCTAAGAATCATTACTATTCTTTATCTGCGAGGTACAACCCCGATCCCAGGTTGAGATTTAGATCCCGTAAGTCTTTAACTAACTCTTCCTCAAACAGTTTCTCAGAAATATTAGAGAAGTAACCGTTATCAAGTGTGTACTGTACACACTAACATTTAAACTTCCTTTGTACGCCATTTTGAACCTTATCATCCAAAAAAGCTAGCAGTGAGGTATACATTTATCTGTATGCATGTGTAAGTCGTACACGGGGATTCCTCGACTCGACAGAATAATTGAAGCGCTATTGCAAAACAACAACGTCTTACAATAGTACAACATGACTCTTATTAATATAGGCGTAGAGTTGTAAATTATTTAAAAAAAAAATAAATAGCTGCAATATAAAATTGTTTTGAACGCAGTTAATGCAAACACGTTTTCTTGCAAGCTTATGTCTTTATCTTTTGTTGTGACTCTTAACGTATACAGAATAAGAACGATTTTGATTAAGTTTTGTTATAACAACAGCAGATTTAATTTGGTCAGAAACAAGGTATATAAACGTATGAAATCCAAAGCTTAGTATCATTCACAACTTTTAGCTTTTGCTGAAATCATCTACTGAATTTCCATTATTTAAAAATTTGTGAAATATTTTAACGATGAACTTCTCCAAGATAATGTTCTTCTTCTTCTCCTGCTTGTTGGCCTTAAGTGTCGTCTCAGCTTCACCTAGATGGAAGCCTTTCAAAAAATTGGTAAGTTTTTTTTTTGAGTCTAGAATAAAAAGTCTAGATTTTTAAATAGTTAAACTGTAAACAGTACGTTTGGATTCAGCAAAAAACTTTAAAACTTTTTTTTTTTATTACTGAAGAGTCTAGACTTTAAATTAACTGACTGATTCTATTCTTTGTTAATATTATTGTTGTATGTGTAAAGAGTAGTTTTAATAGGTAAAATGGGTACCGAACCTATGGTGCTCGATTGCCTATGATAAAGCGGACCATTACAATCACTACAATTTCTTATTCTTTGGGGTTATACTGGGTGTAAGGGACAGCGTAATAAAAACTGATAATAGGGGTTGCTCAGTCAACGAAACTGAACAACTTCCAGCAGGAAATTCTTTCAAAAAATGAAAAAAAATAATTAATCGTATGGGAAAGTAAAAAAAAAAACATTTCCTGAAAGAATTTCCTGGTGAAAGTTGTTCAGTTTCGTTGACTGAGCAACCCCTATCAGTTTCTGGTAGGTACGCTGTTACATAGGATATTTAGTCAAATTTTTACAAAAAATGTTTTAGAAAATATTCTTCTTTATTTTCACAGGAAAGAGTGGGACAACACATCCGTGATGGCATTATCAAAGCGGCACCAGCAGTAGCCGTTGTGGGTCAAGCTCAAGGCATCGTCAAGCAAGGATAGGGGAAATGGATTCCATCTTAGCAAAAATTTTACGCAAATGTAAACTTGTGAAAATTACAATGGGTGCCAATCTTAGGCTCGTATTTATAAAGCGATCTCAAGATTGAGAGCAATATTAAGTATGGATTTGACAGGTCATTTTGTACTGGAATGACGTTTCTGATACGAACTCAAACTCGCTGTCACTCTTAAGGGCTGATTATAAATACGGGCCTTAAACTGCTAACTTCGTTTTCAACTAAAAATTGATAATTTATATTATCACTCATTTCTTCACCATTTAAAGATACTGTCATTGTCTAAAATAAATAAGGGTCAATTCACACCGGGAAGCGACTCGACGAGATGCGGCACGAATTTTCAGGAGCCTTTATTTTGAGTACTAAATATTGCAAAATTGAAAAGGTGGCAGAAATTAAAAAATCTGTTTAGGAATTATAATTGGCACCATTGTATTTTACTTACTTGTTTGTTTCTGTACATATTTCTTTTTAATCAACAGTATTTTATAGATAAATTATTTTCTTTTTAATAAATTAATTTTTAAATAAAAATATTCTCTATTATTTTATTTTTACAGCGGGCTATATGCTTTCATATTAATATGAGTGTACAACTATTCATCCTACACAACAAACAATTAATTCATTCAAAATTTAATTACCTATACATTCTCAGACGTGGCAAAAACGCCCCATTTCGAGGTATTTGAAGCTATGCCTACTCCGTAAGGGATACAGGCGTGACTATTTGCATGTATGTAAAAGTACTTCATGTTCTATTAAAACCAAAAAGGCTTAGTTAAACGCCTGTCACCAGCTTTATTACATTAAAAATTCATGAGAAATTCTTTGAGAGGAAGACGCAGTTTTTAGGGTTCCGTAGTCTGCTAGGAACGCTAGAAGCCCATCATTATGTACTTTTCAATGTTGTTCCGCTGTACAACCTATTTTATAATTTTCACACCTACCTACTTTTATAATTTCGAATATCGAACGTTACTTGACTACGGAACCGTGAAATATTATGGAGCGAGCGTATTTAACACGCTCTTAACTTTTTTTTTCTTCTAGCGAAGTGTCACGCATGTTGCATATTAATGAGGCTCAGGGGAAGAACTCATGATCACAACTGGGTGGTTCTACTTATAGGATAGATCGTACCTACTTACGTTTTAAACGTACAGAAAACTGCAATTAGATTGTTATTATGAACGGGATTATTACCACGATTATGTTTATTGTTACCTCGATATTTCGGAGTTGTTTCAAACTCCATGAAATTGAAAATTGCAGTGAACAACCGCGAAAGTCTCAAAACATGTACAGAAAACTTCCCATATAAACAACATTACGAGTATACTTCTCTTCTGTGATTAATATTCATACATTTAACGAGAGCCTACTTTAAATTGCTGTGCTAAGTACAAAGAATATAGATTGCACTATACCAGGGTAGGCTCGTGCACCTAGGTGGGGACGTATACCGGGTGTAAGGGACAGTGTCCCGCAAACTGATAGGGGTTGCCCAGTCAACGATACTGAACACATATCACCAGGTTTTTTTTCAGGAAATAAAAAAAAAATTGCTTTTCCATACAAATTGTCTGATCAATGTGGTAATTTTGCATGAAAAAGCAAATTTTTATTTTCACTTCCTGAAAAAAAAACCTGGTGGTAGTTGTTCAGTATCGTTGACTGAGCAACCCCTATAAGTTTGCGGGACGCTGTCCCTTACACCCCGTATATCCATATATCCTCGAACCCTGCCTTTAAGCGATATATCAGTGCTTCTCCGGAGTGATGATGAAAGTTTTATAGAAATTTGTTGAGTGCCAATCAAATAAGATAAAATGATAAAACAAGAGTAATAATATAATCTGTGTAATGTAGATCTATTCCATTGTTAAATATTTATACATTCTTATTTATAATCTTATCTTTTTATAATGATTTTGTTTACTTAGCTTACTCTTCTAATTTGTATAAAACGATTTTTATACGATTTATCCCAGTTTTTCCTCGACTACTATTAATAAAAAGTGTTATCATTATAAATGTATATATGCAGTACCTTGTGAATTAATATGACGCAAGAAAATTAGATCCTTATTTTTGAAATTAACTTTTACGTACGATGTTAATAAAGTTTTTAAAAGATGAAAATACGGAAAGCTAAAAGTTAAACATGAGTGGGATTTGAACCCAGAGTCCTCGGCATATCATGCCAAAAATCAAATTAAAAAAAAAATAATGATCAAAATTTAAATGGCAAAACTCGAACGCCATTCTGTAAAAGAAAATTGAAGTCAAATAAGTTGTAATACTATTTATATAGGTACACTTAAGTTCTGTTTTCAAGTTTTTTTTTTTTTTTACTAACATCCCGTAGATGTGAATATGAAGAGAAATGCAACATTATTTACTTATAGTAATTAGGTCAACAAGTCGACTTAGTTATAATATTTATGCTTGTATTTATAAAAGTCACTCAAATTTGATACTAGTTTTATGTACAGTTTTAAGTCGCCTGTCTTACTCAGTCTAATTTTTAGTTCCTACTTATGTACGCTATCACGACTCAGACTTCATCCGAGTCGCTCCTAATTTATAAACATTACAATTCAAATTTGGAACGCGAGCGCGCACTCAGGATGGGTCGCTAGTCACGTATCAGTTAATTGTGGTCTGGAGTTGACTTAAGTGCTGATACGCCATATGTTTTGCAAAGTTATGCGCCATTTTGATTTGTTCATGCTTCATACTAGAGTTTTTCCTCAAAAATTTTCTTACAGTTTGTTTAGGCACAGCACTAGTGTGAACATTACCCCATCACTAATCGTAATTTGACAGGTTGTCTTAGAATGCCGGACGTTATTTTATTATTGAAGATTCCTCAAAAACCCACCCAGAAGAAGCCAGAATGGCGGAAGAGATCGACTCGAACAACAGCAACAGGACATCAGGTTACTTGAGCAAAGCAACCAGCAACAGAAACAGTACCTAACCTCAATCCATGGATGCTAATATGTTGTCTCGCATTTTACTTGGCATCTTCACACCACCTCTACAGCAATTCAGTGTCATGGGAAGCGAGTAGACAGCATGGATAACACGTTTTGAACAGTAGGTACCGAGAGGCTACCAAACTCAAGCACATACCGTCTAAAACACAAGTAAACTCACTTCTTTGTATACCTACTTTAAGGGCAGCGTTGCCGTCTATAGAACTGGACATTAAAACATAGACAGAGAACCTGTGAGACATGCATCAAGTCTACTGCACAACAACCTGAACCGCTTATACCAGGAAAAGTTCCACAATGTCCTTGGGAAATGTAGCAGGTGATTTATGTACCTATCTTATCTACAAAGGAAAAACATTTAAAAAATTTACTGGAAAATGGGAATTCAATCTCATCACTTGTAGCCCACATTACCCACAAAGCAATGGCGCAGCAGAAATTGGTGTTAAAATTATAAAAAAGTTTTTTGAACAAAATGAAGATGTTCCGAGCAACACCAAATTAATTAGGTCTTGGACCATCACAAATAGGTACTCATGTTCAGAAGACTAACCACTACTATATTTATGAGAAGAACCTTGAACCTGAGACTCCAAACCTAGAATAATATAAAAAGAAACTAATGAAGAGAAGAGAACAAGCTAAAATTACATATAATTCATGACACAGAGTCAAAGAACTACCTGATCTTACTACCAGAAAAGGAGTATTTTTACCTAAAGAGAAGATAATTATGTGGAAATGTAAAAGAAAAGAGAGAGGAACTAAAAAGCTATGATATAGAAACAGATGAAGGAACATTGATGAGAAGAAACAAAAAATGCTAATAGAATTACCCAAACATGATGTGATGATGAAGAAGCAACCATCAGTCTATGCTATGAAGATGAAGAACCAACCACCAGCCTCACCATCTGCTAATGTTCCATTTACCTTAGATGAAATTCCAACAATCAGTTAGTACAAGAAACAACCATTCAGGCACAGATCAAAACAAAAGTAGAAGGACCATCTGCATCAAACAACTTATCTGATGGTCTGTCTAGAAGCCGTTTTGGAAGATATTGTTAAACTTACCTACTATTAAGTTTTTGTATTGTACTATAAAGTAAATCCGCGTCGCGTCGCGGTGTGAACTGACCCTAATTGTAATTTGACAGTTGTCTATTGTAGCCATGCCGCTCTTTCAATAAACACATTTTTGTACATAATAAATAACTGATATCATTGAAGATTCCTCACAAACCCAGTAGTAGTACCTATACAATAATAACAACTTTATTATCATTTAACCTGTTGAAAGCCGAGCACGCTCACAAACTCGCACCCGTCTACTGCCGGAAAAATGGCGCGCGCGGAGGGTTCACATTTTGATGAAATTCAGCTTATATTTGTTTGATAACCAAGAAACTATTGTATTACAATCAAAAAATGAAATAAGTTTAGAGTCACATGGAATTAAGTTTACACCAAAAAGTAATATACTTTTAATATAAAGAGGTTTCGAAAATAAGCAATTTACTATGGAAAAAAAATGGTCGCCGCAATTTGAATGAGTCCAAAACACAGTATAATGCGACAAAATGTTATAAATGAATGATGTCTGTGGTTCCTAAGTTCATTCTTAATCACATCCAAGCGATTTTAGACCCTTTTTCTATAATTTTTAAGACTAAATTATCAAAAAACAACAGCGGGAGGCAAGGAGACGGATCCGTGTTGGACTGATATCGAAATTTTGATTGGTCACTGTGTCTGAATAGAGTAGTAAATTTATTGACCGATTGATGTCTATGGTTCATAAATTCATTCTTAATCCAGTCAAGCGATTTTAGACCCTATTACTATCGCTTTTAAGACTTAATTATAACATAAAACAACAGCAGGTAGCAATAACTGGATCCGCGCCGCGGCAGTTGACGGAGGTTGCATGGATCCATGTTCCGGCCTTCAACAGGTTAAGATTCTTTTGGCGTGATAATTTCGAGTCGATCGTCCCGATGAACACTGGTATCACTGTTCAATTCAAACCAACTAATAGCACACCTTTTAGGCCTCTGACATGGCTAGTTAGTGTAACAAACACTGCCCTCCAAAGCACGGAATCTTTTATCTTCCATATTATACCGGATGTTCAAAAAATAGCTGACAATATTTTAGGGTGTGATTCTGCTCATGACACTGAACAACTTTCCCCAAGAAACACAGGCCGAAATATAAAAAAAAAGATGGCCCTCCCATATAAATTGACTCGAGCAGGTGACTTTTGTTTGTATGGGCGGGCCAATTTTTTTTTTAGTATTTCGACCTAATTTCCTTGGGAAAAGTTGTTCATTTTCATGGGTAGAATCACACCCTAAAATATGGTCAGCTATTTTTTGAACGCCCTGTACTGTCTAGTAGGTGATTTAGCCTGCATTGTCCTAGCCAAACTAGGGAAAATCTTACAAAAGTGATACATTGAAAAATATCAACTTTGTATTCCCCCCTGGGAATCGAACCCAGCACCTCCGGATCGGGAGCCCATGGCTCAGACCACTAGACCATGGAGACAATAATTTAGATATGAAGATAGCCAACAACCTCTTTAGGGCTTAGGGTAACAGGCAGGGCTGCTCCAAACCAAGGGAGTGTTTATTTATATAATTAAGATAAAATTTCATAATCTTATTTGTAGTTTAATAACCTGCACAACTGCACAACTATAAGAAATTTCATGAAAAAGCATAAACAATTACCACAGAAAACTTCATCAGTTTGGAGTGGACCTGTTACCTAAAGAGGTTGTTGACTGTTACATACCTAATTTTTCTACTACCAGAATAGTAATAATTGTCTCAGTGACTAATTAGTGAAAATGCAACTCACAAATACCTACCTACTGTATTGCACTGAAGAAAGAAATACAAAAAACATACATACAACACAGTATAATAATTAAAGATTTATTGATTCTTAACTTAGGTATTCTTAACATGAAATTATTTTATTATTAAAAAGAACTTCTTTCATAGTAAAAAGTGAAAATATATTTAACATTATTATTTATCATAATATGGCAATCATTTGCTGCGAGGTCCAGAATATTTATTGTGTATGTTCGGTAAGCCCATCAGCAAAATTGGATATTAGCCCCTTGTTCTTCAATTATAATCTGAAAAGCAGACACAAATGATATTCTATGAGTATGGGTTTCATATTATGTGCTAAGAGGTCTAAAAAATAGTGTAACAGATGATTGTGTTGTACCCCTGGCTACCCGGGACCATGTAGTTTTTAGGATTTTTGAGGCACATTAAGTGCCCTCCAACTCGCAAAACCCATTTTTTGATTGACAATCAAGTGATTCAGGTAGTATTGTCCTGACCAAACTGGGGAAAATTTCACAAAGTGATAAATTATATTGTCAACTTTGTGTTCCCAGTGGGAATCGGACCCACAACCTACACTGGTTGCGAACTTGCGAATCCAAGCCTCAGACTACTAGAGTACAAACAAAGGCAGTTATAATATAATTTATATTGAATACTACATACAAGTACAAGACTTGAATCAAACATCACAAATTCTTTTACATTCAAAATATTAAAGTAAACAATAGAAGTATTCATGAAATTATTTACCTGTTCTTTTTTTTACTACTTTCAGAAGTAAATTTTAGCAATGTTATGATGATTTCTGCAATGTCTGATCCATCAGAACCAATTTGTTCTACTCTTCAGTAAATTTCTTCATTCAGCGAGCAGTTTCATGACGAATTGATATTCAGCTAGTGCTTATTCTGTACCTAGAACATTATAAAAAAGTTTATCTCTGCTATCTATCTATTAATGTGAGTTTGTTTGTCAGTTCTTTATGGAGATTCATGATTTTTGAGAGAATAGGTACAATACAACAATGGTGTAAAATGACAGGTATTATATTGGAACACATTTGACACATACAATGACCACAATAAAACACACAGGTATATAAATAGGTAAGGGTCTGAGTGTGAACTTCAGGGCGGACAAGACCTGGAATAGGACTTTAAATAGGAATGTGATTAGGTACCTACTCAATTTAGCAAGAAATTTTTTTTAGCCGTGGATGAGAGAAGTGGAGACGACACTTCCACCACAACTTCATAAACGTTATGTTAAATCTTTACCTTTAGAAGCTGGATGAGCGGGCCGCGCGGGCCGCCATTGAAGCGCCACAGCGCCACTAATTTGTAGGGCTTGTGTTGTGGGGGTTGACTCCAATCAGAAGGATTATCGATGGCGAATGAACAGGCGGTCAGCTTCCATACACAACATAGATTTTACCATTTATTTACTTCCTCTATGGATTTTACACAACCGATGGCGCCAGAAAATCGAGCCAATTGACAGTAGGACTGTCAGTGAAACATCAAATCAAAATGAAATGCACGTTTACAAATAATGTTTGGCTACACGCCACAGGCTTGTAGTTCTCTGTCTTTTAGATAAGATAAAATTAAGTGGAGAGAAATTACAATATTTACAAATTATATGTTGTCAAAATCCACCATATCACTAGGCAGGCGCTGATTGGCTAAGACAGCTCAGAGCCGCTGAGTGGTGATACGTTCCATTTCATGTTAATTGTCCGTGGTAATTTTTATTAAAATGCACTTATTATTTATATTTTCATTTTCTTTATAAAATTATTATATTTTATGATGTGTACAATAAAATAAGATAGCCCTTTTGAATTTTTGATATTTAAAACATATATTTTATTTTTAATACGTGCCTACTTGAAATAATCCATGTAACGGAGCGCTACTCGAAAAAAAAAAGCGGCAAAGTCAAACTCATGAACTCGAACTACGTAATCGGACCTGATTTGAGTGCGATTGCGTTTATAAATTAACAAGCTACTCAAGTTCTGAGTGAAAGTTTAATTTAAACTTGCTTGATCGACTCCCAAGTGCGGTTCTGAGTCTCGACTATGATTGCGGCCCTTAGATAGCTCTTTTTAAATCTTTGAACAGTATAAAAAGATGTCGAATTGTTTTTAATTTATCAATCTTATCCAGACAGCCATTATTAAAACACAAGTTATTATTTTTATTTATAAAATGAATTTCAGAAAGATATTTTTCTTTGTTCTTATGTGTGTTATGTTATTAAGTTCTACAGATGCTAAATGGAAAGTTTTCAAGAAAATTGTAAGTATCTTTTTTGTCTTTTTTATAATAATTAAATTATCATTGAATTTATCATCTTTATCATTGTTCATTGCAAGTATCTATTACCTTAGTATCTATAACAATAATTTTTGGAGACTGTTGGTATTTTTACCTGTTTTATAAAGAGCCGATGGTATTCATTGTACCTATTACAATTTTTAGACATGAATTAGCAACCTCAACCATAGCATTGCATAATTTCTTTTGATAATATTCAAAATTAGTCCGATCTTATATTAGGCTTTACCTTCCCCGTCAGGGATAAAGGAATACATTACTGTGTTTTTAAATTATTATTTTAAATCATTGTATTTTTTACAGGAAAGAGTTGGCCAGCACATTCGAGATGGAATTATCAAAACGGGTCCAGCAGTCGCCGTCGTAGGCCAAGTGTCTTCTATGGCTGGTCGATAGTATTGTGACAGTTAATAATAACCATCTGTCAAGAAAACTTCCCAGACAGACACTGGCCGCCAATAAATTCGAAAAATAATATTATTTGAATTTTATGTTTCGAACACAGTGGATCGAATCTTTTCAATATTAAAGGAGCGTGGCAAAATTGGCTACTTTCCAACTAGTCAAATCAGCAACTTTTTATGAAATGTCAAAAACGCTTTTTTGTATGAAAATAGTAAATTATGACGTCACATTTTAGTAAATATTGACTAATCAAATCAATAACTTATATACTATTAATTCGATTGTTAAAATCGAAATGTGCATTTTTTTTAAAATGATGAATGAAATCCACAATATTTTTAGCCATCAGTTTTAAGTATAAACGTTTTGAATTTTTTAAGCTACCCAGTCAAGTACCCAATGGAAGTGGTCTGTGAACAAAGAGCGATACTGTCATTGTATCAGTACACGTAATTTTCTTAAAACTGCCCCAAGGTCCCATTTTAATTGGGTACTTGACTGGGTAGCTTAAAAAATTCAAAACGTTTATACTTAAAACTAATGGCTAAAAATATTGTGGATTTCATTCAGCATTTAAAAAAAATTGCACATTTCGATTTTAACAATCGAATTAAAAGTATATAAGTTATTGATTTGATTAGTCAATATTTACTAAAATGTGACGTCATAATATAGTATTTTCATACAAAAAAGTGTTTTTGACATTTCATAAAAAGTTGCTGATTTGACTAGTTGGAAAGTAGCCAATTCCACTTCGCAAGACGGTATTGTAGAAGTACCCCAAATACACCAACAGTATTGCTATTGGTTCATACATAGACCACTTTCGCCCAATGATTGTTTTTTAATGAAAAGTTCATTTTCATTCGATGGACAACTATTTATCAGTGGATTAATTTTAATTAACCTTAATTATGTACATATAAATGTAAACGATACCTATGCCTCATATTTGTGCTAAACATTATTGTATCAATATATTTTTATCCAGTACTTATTATGATAAGTTGATTATGATTTCATCGGAGAATTTTGAAAGTTAGGTAGGTACAACATGGCTTAATTTGGTGTTCACTGTTGATGGATATAGGATATTGCAAGAATAAAACTCAGTTTGACGTTGAGGTAAAAGGTTACTTTCGGGTCAGTTACACCAAACTTAGGTACATGAACATGAATAAAACTGAAGGTAATATTTTCAAAAACGTAGCATACGAGATTTCTGTTTTTTATTCCTGTAGGTACCTAAAATTAACAAATCATTTTTTTTAATAAAAACAAGTATCTAGGTTAACCTAATGATGTTAACATCGTCCATGTGAAATTCTCAGTCGTTACTGCATTACTGAAGGTCGTGTCTACATGGCGTCTTTTTTTTTTCTTCTCCTTTAAATTGTTAAGTTGTTGTTGACGTAGGGTGGACTTAAAATCAGCTAAGCTGTTTTCACACTTTTTTCCACTGAGCCTACCAGTTTGTTAATTTTATATGATTGTGTCCATTTTTGTAATATTTATTTGTGTGGAAATAAAGTAATTTGTATTTGTTAAGATCGGTTTTCCATGATTTTCGTCTTTTGCAACATTACCTAATTGACAGAATCATAAAGCTCTTTAATTTGATCTGACGAACGTGTTGGAGATCGCCCTCGTGATCATTTTTCTTCCACTTTTCTTGTGATCCAAAGTAAGAGTATATTCTTTGGAGGTATGTGATGCTGGGTTAGAATAACATTTTCTCTTTTCATGGGTTTTGAATTGAAACAGCAGCAACGTTCCATGAAAAAAATAAAATCTTGCATTTCACTTGCTACTATTATTATTTTTACCTTATAAAATATGTGGCAGTGAACTGTTGTGATCTGTACCCATTAATTAGAGAGTAGTAGTTCAATACATATCCTTCTAGTTTAAAATTAGCAAACTAAAGTTTAGTTGCGATTAACATTTGGTGGAATTGGGCCTTCGCGTGTTCGTTAACAGTTTCTATGTGATATTATCGCAAAAGTTTAACTTTAATTTGTGACGTCTGAGCTTTAATTTTCTTTTTTATTAATGCTGAACGTTTTTGTAACCTTGATAACCAACACATTAAGATTTTCTACAGAATTTAGATTATGGCATTGATACCTAAAAAATATTTACTATAAAGTACAGCAGCCTTTTTTTTTTGGCTAGATGTTATTATATTTTATTATAAAGTTAAAGAATTTCGGCTAGCTTGTCATAACATTTCTTTTTAGCTAGATAAATGACTAAGACATTTAAAAAAATCCAGTTGATCTTAGTCGCACGTGCATCTGCTAACTACTACGTTTTTATCATAATAGGGATTTGGAAGGATTTCAAAATGAAAAATATGCACAGCAACATTGCATAGAAATAACCATTTATTAGCGAAACGTGTTATATTTTTTAACTTAGCCCGGATGGTATAGTGGATAGGGCCGCGGTCTTCTGTGCAGGAGGTCGTGGTTCGAATCCCACTACGTACCAATGTGTTTTCCGGTTTTCGGAGGATTGTTCCAGTCTGGTCTTTTGGACGACAGCACCATGTTACTCAAGCAACTCTTTTGTTTGTGAAAAGGACCCTGAAGCTTTGATGTGTGACCATGAGAAGAAAAGAAAATAATTGTATTGTAAGAATATATTGTATGGTAATAAAATTATGTGTGTTATTTTAAACAACCCTCAATACTTGTCAGACGTGGCGGAACGACCTTTGTTTAGGTCGTTGACACTCTGCCTACCCCAATAGGGACAAAGGCGTA
This sequence comes from Scrobipalpa atriplicella, assembly GCA_029255725.1. NCBI lineage: Eukaryota > Metazoa > Arthropoda > Insecta > Lepidoptera > Gelechiidae > Scrobipalpa > Scrobipalpa atriplicella. Next base: position 21,535 of record JARACY010001760.1, on the reverse strand, counting down.
AGTTATGTATGTATGTGTTATTTTGATATTTCTTGGGAACAGTTGTTTCTTGCCACCAGCTCATATTTCGTTTTTACCTATCGCTCATTATTATATCAGAAAAACGATTTGTAAATAGTATCTAAACTTGTTTAATGAAGACAAACACAAAAATACAAAATGCGTGTAGTTAGTGGTCATTAATTTCTAATACCGTTACAAACATACTTATTTACTTTGGTCCCGTAATGACAAATCATTATAATTATTACCATTATTAATACAATAGACCAATTAGTAGTATTGTGGTAAAGAGCTTCATTTAATAATTAACTGTTATTTATAAATACTTCTGTTTTGTGGTTTTGCATTTAGTTTGTTCGGTGAATCCAGTGTGTATATGTGTAGTTAAAATAAACATAACTATTTTTATAAGTGCAGTGAAAAATTGGGAAAATGAAGTTGGTGTTATCAAGTATTTTATTAGCGTGTTTTGCAGTATTTATTCGTAAGTACTTACTATATCTTCTATGTACAATCTACGTGAAATCGAAGGAAAACTCGATAAATCCTAATCTCAGAGACCGTTTTAAGTCACCTAGGCCCGTATTTTTAATCAGCTCTCAAAGAGTAACAGCGAGTTTGAGTTCGTATCAAAAATGTCATTCCAGTACAAAACGACCTGTCAAATCCATACTTAATATTGCTCTCAATCTTGAGATCGCTTTATAAATACGAGCCCTAAAGTTCGGGCCATGGGTTGTTCGTCAAACGACAAGTGAACAGATTCGACTCCACCAATAAACATACATTAGACTTGTTTCTTTTAGATACAATGTCATAACAAATCTAATACTTAGTATTTTCATTTATTGTTTGTTAGTTCATTAATTTATTGTTTGTTATTTTAGACGCCAGTAAGCAGGACTTCCGGTGTGACTACGAGTACTTCAAAGAAGCCGATGGATACCTCAAATATCATGAAATGCCAGCAGATTGGCATGAAGCACAGCTGAGATGTCACATGGAAGGTAAGTCATAAAAAAATTCATCATCATCATAATATTTAAGGGTCTATGTGCTCGCGGCAACTGTCCCTTTCAAACCAATGACAGAATGCGCGCTCTGTCCTTTTCTAGCATGGGGCTGTTTCAAGCCGATTTCATATATTTTTGCATATATCTCAATGTATACAAAAAGTATTGAAAAACAGAGTTGATTATGATGTTCTTCATAATTATACGGTGATTTCGATATAACATTTGCTGTTTCTAAGCTCATAGAAATGTCACAGTTGTTCAAATTCGGCATTGAGACGCCAGATTTTCATGATATTTCTGATGATTTCCTGGTGTAATCATAGTATTTTTAGATTATATCTATGAATCTAGTTGTTCTACATATTTTAGAGAAGCTAACCATATATAGATTTATTGAAAATTCAACTATTAACTATACTAACAAAGTCAAATGCCGGACCGTGTTTAGCCCGATTTAGAGTACTTAATTCCCTCCTTAAGAGATATAACTCTTGTCGGTGTAGCTATTTGTTGTGAATGTCTCTCCAGATTTGTCTGTCAAGGGCAAGTGTCTTCAACTCCACATACGACCTGACTCCAGCCTTTTCTTTTATTTGGTCTGTGTATTTTTATCCTTGGTCTACCCATTCCACTCTTTCCTTCTACCTTTCCTTCCATGATGTTGATAAAAAAATTATAACTTCTAAAAAGGAGAGTAATGAATAGGAGGGGGGCAAAAGTATTCTGAAATGGTTCAAGGAAAAGTTGTTACGGCCAGGCCTGTTTGTATAAGTAAAATTAAAATTTTATGTTTTTTTTTATGTAGAAATTGAAGTCAAAAACTACTGCACGGAAAAAATATGTCGAGTAAACGCAGAACAAGATATTTTCACTGGGAAGGCTTCAGTCTATTTGTTGGATTTAACCCTTAGTCTCTTTTACGACACCCATGGGAAGATTTGGGGTGATCGTATTGTAGAGGTAGAGTTTATAAAGAACCGCGTGTCACAGATAATCATGTCCAGTAGAAACTGTATGCAATTCTTCGAAATGCATCAAGACTTCGACCCGTATTAATAATCAGCTCTTGAGACTAACAGCGAAATTGAGTTCGTATCGGAAATTTTATTCAGTACAAAACGGTCTGGCAATACTGAAACCCTCGGATCCCATAGCTGATTTTTACAGCTGGCACATATCTCTCCCAGTCCAGCATGGAAGTATTCATAATATTGCTCTTAATCTTCAAATTGTTCGCCACATGGGTAAAATAATATTTACAGATTGTTTATTGCATAGGACCTGAGGGTTGGCGTAATAGAGAAGAGGTCTATACCCAGCAGTGGGTGGATGTGGGCTGAATATGGTGATTATGATAATGATTGTTAATTTCAGGATCCGTTTTGGCTTCACCTATCAACAAGCAACTGCGTATTGCAATGGAGACCCTCGCCAACCGCAGTAGTGTATGTGGCGTCTTCACCGGGATACATTCAAGGTTTTCCAGAGGAGACATGTTCTCCGTTGAAGGTATGTTTCTCTACAATATACAGATTGTAACAGAAAGGGTGTTATGTAAAGAAAAAAAGATCCTGCGCTTTGAAGGAGAAGACGATAAGCCGTCCGTCCCGGTCACTGTCTTTGATAGTGGTCATTATACAAACCATCTCAGAGGCCTATTAGCTGCTATTAGGCGGTTTAAAAACTCTGAAACTAGGGTTTATTGGGACGATCGGCTCGAAACTCACACAATAAGAAGATCGAAGAAGGATACATCAACGGTTATTTTTCATTTCAGGAGTCCCTCTCTCAATCATCCCCCACACCTGGGCTCCAAACGAGCCTGATAATGACAAAGACGAAGAAGGATGCATCGCCATGCTCAAAGATGGAAGCTTTGCTGACTTCAACTGTTTTGAGACTCTGCCGTACATGTGTTGGAAGAAGGCTTCCCCTGGCATGAAAATGAATGCTTGTGGCACTACAGATGATGGTGAGTCAAGTCTTAAAGCAGTGATTACATTACCCGGCCGATCGGGCCCGATTTGATATACATTGCTGCTTAGCTTCAGTAGTTTTTCAAGTAAGATTCGTGCACAAGCAATGTAATGTCAAATCGGGCCCGATCGGCAGGGTAATGTAATCGCTGCTTTAGTACAGCACACATCTGCGTAACGTTTGGCGCCGAAGATTCCGTTCAAATATACCAAAATCCTACAATTCCTGTTGAGCATATCAGGCCTTTAAAATATACCAGAATCTCACTATTGCTTTTTAAAATATTCTCGGAAAGGAATGGAGAACATTATTACGGCTCGTATTTATAAAGCGATCTCAAGATTGAGAGCAATATTGAGTGCGGATTTGACAGGTAATTTTGCACTGGAATGACATTTCTGATACGAACTCAAACTCGCTGTCACTCTTGAGAGCTGATTATAAATACGGGCCTAAGTTTTTTTAATTGCTTCGCTAGTCCAGCAAGCAATAACCCGTACAAAATTTTGTATGAAACGGTTATTTTTCATTTCCGGAAAAAATATTACATTGAGTATTCAATACTCGTATGATATTATTATATCTCAAGAACGCCCTTTATGAAACTGGGGCGAATATTACACCTAAATTATGTATGATTTGAGTAATGAAACAAATCATCGCCACACAACCTTCTATACTAATTAATCGCTAACTAATTAATGGTACTTCAAAGCAGAACAGCCTTTGGTTAACGGATAGGAAATTATTCATCTCTATTTAGAAATTTTCCTGTAATTTCTCCAGATATAACCTCGAATATAATTAACAGTGTATAGTCAATGAGTCTAGGTTCTTAATTTGGAGGACGTAGGTTTGATTCCCACGGGTGAAACAAATCTCGATCAAGCAATTTTGGATTTAATTCTTAAAGCTTTGGCTGGGTATCAAAAATGAAAACGATAAGAGTGAAAAATTATTTTATTTCTACGAAAAATTTAAATTGCTTCATCGGTTTTAAATTATTTTTTCCATATTGGCACGAATTATTGGAAAATTCTTTCCTGTAAATTGAATTTTCATATTTTTGGCGCCGAGTGTTACTCGTAAATTTAAAATTTATAGTTTTTTTTAAACTCTCACTGTTGTCAACATTAGAATGATTAAAAACGGGAAAATTATTCATACCAAAATGGAAAACCACGGAATAAAAAATTATATTGAAGCTAAATAGGATTTTAAGAATGAGAACTGAAAACTCATGATCTGACCAGTAATGAGAGCGCTTCCCTTTTCGTTATGTACATTTAACCTAATCTTCATCCATCATTAAGTAGTTCCCAGTCTAAAAATGACCAGACTCCTGGTGTTATATTGACTAATTCATAGATTTAGATTTATTTAATACCTATTATCAATTTCATAATAACATCACATTATCTATTACCTATATATTAATTAAAATAGAACAAAAATTCAAATTATAGAAATGTAGTTACAAAAATAAATAATCATAGACGGTTGAGTAGCCATTGCTCTATCAATACTTTTTCGCTAACCACTATTCCTTTTCCAGCTTACAACCTCGATGCCAGAACCAAAAGCTGCTACAAGTTCCACCGATACCCTCGCACCTGGTCGCGAGCCTTCATGACCTGTGCGGCCGAGGGAGCTTATCTGGCCATCATCAACAGCGAAACTGAGGCGCAAGTCATCAGGTATAAAATCTCATTAAAGACACAATGACGAGAGGGACGGAAGGATCGCGAGAAACGCGGGAAACTCACTGCAGATAAACGTGAAACTTAGATTTAAAGAAGTGATTCCTATGTAGAACCAAAAACTTGGAGCGATAATAGTTGCGGACAAAATAGTTATAAATAAGGCCGCGAATTTATCTGAGCCCTTGTAACAAAAATGATTCTATGACATTATTATCGAACATTAACATTTTAGATTCTCCATTGGTTGTTTTTATTTGTTAAAAATAAATTTTATTTTATCAAACATTGACTAATAATTAAAATTTTAACACAGACATCTGTATCCGAATTTTGTTTAACTTATAAATTATATTTATCCTTATCAGGGAACTCTTCAGCAAGAACCCCAACATTGTCAACGTTGGTGACTATGTGAGGGATGTCGCCAACATCGGGTTCCATGATTGGAATGAGCACGGAGAATGGAGGACTATTCACGGTACGTTTATTTATTTCTACTTATTCTTTTCTTATTACTTACTTACTACGCTGGCTCAGCGACCCAAAGAGGATCTTCCGACCCAAGCTTGCACCAGTCGTCTCTGTCTTGCGCCATCTCAATCGTCTTTTTGGAGTGCGATTAGGTCTTTGACGACTTCGTCGCTCCAGAGGTATCTAGGGCGTCCCACTATCTTATTACTATTACTGCTTTTATTATTCATCTTCATCATCAGATGCATCATAAAGTATCTTTCATTAATTATTTTTGAATGAACAATCTCGCTTGACGTTTTCAAGTTGATTATTCTTAAGACTCGTTGCCATTATCATCATATGTGTGCTTTTATATAAAGTCATTCAGAAGATCATACACACTGATTTGAGAAATTGCCGCTTTACTTGTCTGTTGTCATACATAATTAATGCAACATGACATGACCAAATTATTCCATTCATCGAATTAGCCTTGAAATAATTGCTTCTTTATCAATGATGTCTTACAACTTAATCCTATCAATCCCCTACACTTCGTTTTCTATTATCGTCAAACTTGTTATGTTATAGGATTGGCAGTTCGTCTTCTACATTCCTTTTAATCTACTTACAGGTCAAACCTTAGCTGAGGCCGGCTACGACAAATTCTCTCCAGGAGAACCCAACAACTACACCATCCAGTACTGCGGTGCTGTCTACCGGTCTGGTCTCTTCGACGACATGTGGTGTGAGAGGAGGGCCGCCTTCATCTGCGAGAAAGACCCTGAAATGCTGACCTGTCCTGAAGATAAAGACTAAGTCATCAGTCATCATCATCAGCTGCAACATGAGTGGCCAATGGGGCATTTGCCATACACGCTTGTCTGTATGGCCATTTCCGGGACTTATAATTTTGTCGTTTGTTACAATACTTGACTTGAAGTAAATAATGTTTTTGAATGATCGTAGTCTGTATAGGCTAAAAACAAAATAATTAACGCTTTAAACAGAACATGATTTTGACCTTTATTTACTGCTTACTTGGACCCAATTATTAATCCTTTCACTACCACCACGCAACATCGTTTTAAGGCTGTTCAGACCTCATGTAGAGTAAAAAATATATAATAAGTAGAAAGCAAAATATAAAGAAAATTCGATTTCACAAAACGAAAATATAGATGAAAGATTACTTTATTGGGCGCTTTTCCACTAGACGGCACGTCAACGGCAACGGCAACGGCACGGTACCGTCGACGATATCGTAGGTGAGATAATGTATGAAAATCAACGAAATTATATGACACGCTTTTCCACTTGCCGGCACGGCACCGTCACGGCATGTCATCGATTCCCATAGATATTGTCACGTGATCGTCACCGTGCCGTCGCCGTTGCCGTTGACGTGACGTCTAGTGGAAAAGCGCCCATTTAAAACACTATATGCTACTTTGTCCACTTTCCTTTTGGTATAAAAAATAATAAGTATTATTGAACAATGAGGCCAAATTATTTGCGATAAGGTCCAATTCTGATACTAATGATCATTATGGAAACTCTTTTTCAACAAATTGTATGATACAGTGAAATTTGACATGTTTCTGTTTGTACGATTGTATGGTACCATCATTTACTTGTCGTTTTCTAAATGAATGGGATATTTTCTATCGGGGTGACGTGAGTGATGTGCTGATGCACATGATAAAGTATATCGAAATCGATAAAAATGCAATCAATAAATGGAAGTAGTTCACTTTTATTATTAGATGACGTTCAAGCAATAAATGTGAGATTAGAATTGCAAAAAATATAGTAAAGGCCAATCGAAATTTTGCTTATCAGAAATTCACACTTAAGGCCTGGAATTTAAAGTGAAATTTTCAATGCACGAACTGTGTCATTCTGAGTTAATTGGTTCGACCAGAAGCACGGTAGTTACGCCGGGGATCGTGGGTTCAAATCCCACCTATGTAGCAGTAAGTATATTAAAAGAAAAACTTATTTTCAAACACAGTCACATTACTACCGAGTACTCGCACGCAATGATTAGGGAGGTGCTTGACTGCGCGAGTTTCAAAAACGACTCGCCTGAATCATCCTTATCGATACATTGAACATCGACACAGTTACATCACTAGCACTACCAAGGTACATGCACGCAATGATTAGGGAGGTGCTTGACTGCGCGAGTTTCGAAGACGATACCGGGATCATCGAACCATATCGATACATTCACTCGACGTCGTCACGAACTCACGACACATTTATTGCTAAGCACATCAACATCTAGACGTCTGATATATACATACATACATATAATCACGCCTTTATCCCTAATGGGGTAGGCAGAGCGTAAACAACCTAAACAAAGGTCGTTTCGCCACGTCTGACAAGTTTTGAGGGTTGTTTAAGATAGACCTGTATATTGCTGTAGTGACAGGTTGTCAGCCCATCGCCTAAATTACAATATATTGAAACCCTCGAATCTCTTAGCTGGTTTTTACAGCATGCCCGGGAGGAGATGCAGCTGGCACATTCTATGTTTTTCTATCGCTCCCAGTCCAGCATGAGAGCAATAGCGTCTGATAGTTGCAGATAAAAGATAATAGGTAAAGTTATTTCGGAGACAGTTTGTATATTATGGTAGTTATAGTTATGATACTAAGGCCCGCATTTATAATCAGCTCTCAAGAGTGACAGCGAGTTTGAGTCCGTATTAGAAATGTCATTACAGTGCAAAATGATCTGTCAAATCCATACTTAATACTGCTCTCAATCTTGAGATCGCTTTATAAATACGAGCCTTAGTCTTCTTCTTCTTGTCGCGTGGGTTTCGAGTCGATCGACCTGATGAAACCTGTTGTCAAAGTTTTTACCTGCTTATAGCACAGCTATAATGCCTCTGACATGGACCACTCAACCACTATCAAAGACAGCGACCGGGACCGACGGCTTAACGTGCCCTCCGAAGCATGGATTATTTTTTCTTCCAGATAATCAGGTGTTTCAGCGTGCATTGTCCTATCCAAACTGGAAAAAATCTCACAAAGTGATAAATTTACAAATATCGACTTTGTCTTCCCCTTGGGAATCGAAGGACCTCTGGGTCGGAAGCCTATGGCTCCGACCACTAGACCAAGGAGGCAGTTGGTACTGGGTAATCTGCGTATACTTATTTTATACGGAGTGTCAGAAACCAATTTCCGGAATCTGATAGGGGTTGCTCAGTCAACGAAACTGAACAACTATCTGAACAACTAAATTTTCACTGGACCATTTTTTCAGGAAATGGAACTGATATTTCCTCATACAAAATATTATATCGATCAGACATTTTGTATGGGAAAGCATTTTTTCTGAAATTGCATGAAATGAGCTAGTTTTCAAGTCACTCCCTATATCTTTCAGATATATCGCGAAATCAAAATTGTTCTCTCTGGGTCACCCTGTCATAATAAGTGCATTACGTGGTTTAAAGGAATAAAGTACTTTTTTACACCCTGTATATAGAGCATTTCTCAAATCGAAAAATATCACATTTAAGGCAGTGCAATTTTTTTATGTCGACCTTCTACCTCTCTTGAGGAAGTAATTTAGATTATGAGTACATTCACCCACATCGAGATGTATCCTTTTTGTTTCACCCTGTACAATGCTTTTATGTAATCCAATCATCCTAAACAACACATTCGTGCGAAACGTGGGAGTTTGTTTTCCAACGTGTAGGTACTTGGGAAGAAACAGGGACAAGGCTTATGTGCGTGTTGATATACTTATCTAAAGGGATTTTCGGAGACAGTGCGCAAATTTAGTTGCTCTATACATACATTACTATTACGCCTGTATCCCTAATGGGGTAGGCAGAGCGTCAATGACCTAAACAAAGGTCGTCCTGCCACGTCTGACAAGTTACCCTCGAATCCCTTAGTTGGTTTTTACATCATGCCCGGGATGAGATGCAGATTCTATGTTTTTCTATCGCTCTCAGTCCAGCATGGAAGTTGCTCTATAACAATATTAAAACGAAAGTATTCTGAAAAAAAAAAATCTTTCACATACAAAATAATATTTACAAATTTAGCTGAACATACGCGGTGTAAGGGACAGCGTCCCGCAAACTGATAGGGTTTGCTCAGTCAACGAAACTGAACAACTTACACCAGGATTTATTTTATGAAATAAAAAATATGACTTGCCCATACAAAATGACCACCTCGATCAGACAATTTGTATGGAAAAGCCAAAAATTGATTTCATTTCCTGAAAGAATTTCCTGGTAATTGTTCAGTTTCGTTGACTGAGCAACCCATATCAGTTTGCGGGAAGCTGTCCCTTACATCCGGTATAGTAGGTACTTACAATGTTATTTGCGACGAGACTAATAAACAAATTCACGCTTAGACTTCAGACTTGTTTACCAGTCTGAGTCTGGATGAAGTGTCCTAATTTGAATAGGCATTTCGGATTCCAATAATCCTAATTTATTGATGAGTGAGCATTGTCTTCACACCAATTTACCAACTTGATTAATTTAATACCTTTGAGATACAACAAACTTGCAATCATATTTTATTGCATCAATATTTTATGGCTATATTTTACTTTACAATCTGAACAACTTTCTCAAAAACATGCGATTGTTGTTTACTGATAGAGTCATGGAAACAATAATTATTATTCGTGATTTCAATCATTTTCTTCTTTTTTTTTAAATCTGACCTTACGGCGGAACGATGTTCAGTTTCATAAGTTTAACACAACCTTAAAATATTTCCAAGAAAGGTTATTTTTTTCATAGTTTTATGTGTTGTTTTATTTAAATAAAAATAGCTTTAATTAGCTTTAATATAAAATTATTATGTCAAAGAAAGAAAAGTTTATGTCCAGTTAAACATCGATGAATAGAGGATGCACTCAAGAAAATTATACTTCAAGGTGGTTCGATGAGCTCAGTGGTGCCCCTACAAGTAATAAATGATTGTGTCTCAAATACAATCATTTTAAGATTTTTGTTGTAATTCTTAATTTTCTAATCCATAAGGTTACCATTTACTTTGAAATGTCGAAGGTCAAAGTGCAAAAAGTGGCCACTTTTGGCAAGATCAACATTCAAAGCTTAGATATTAAGTGTAAATTGCTACCATACGTATAACAAAATGAAGAATTTCTCGTGAATAGCTCAAAACTTAATACCGGGTGTAAGGACTGGTACATCTTTCACCAAGAAACTCTTTCGAGAGATTAAAAACTATTTTTGCCTTTCTCATACAAAATGACCATCTCGATCAGACAATTTGTATGGAAAAGCAAACAAAAAAAGAAAAAAAAATCCTGGTGATATTTTTTCAGTTTCATGGACTGAGCAACCCCTTTCAGTATTCGGTACGCTGTTCCATAGGCACCACGTATATAAGAGAAAATGTTTGTATTTGAGACACAACAAATTTATCACTTGTGGGGGCGTTACTGAGCTCATCGAACGTGTAAATTACAGTGAATCACTTAAACTACTTAAGTTGTTTATTCAGTTCAGTGAAGCGGTACTCTTGTACTATAATACATGGAAATTAGTATGCAATGTTACATTACCATGGCGCCTGGTCTGCTTCTAAGAACACGGCAGTACAGTACAGCGGCCATAAGTATTGTTCATCGGATAGATCCAGCTTTGTAGCATTTATCTATCTATCGGAAGTATATAATTTCCTGATCAGAGTTGTTCAGTTTCATGAACTGAGCAACCCCTATCAGTTTACGTTAAGTTGTCCTTACACCTGGTATTTTAAAGAATTCGGCTATTGCCCGTTTCGTGTTTGCCTCGGAATGGTTGTTCTACAACGCTGCTCATTCGCCTATGTGAAAAGACATTTCGTGGATTGGCTGTTTTGCAATGCACAATCTGCTTAGAGTCATTCACAACTTAGACATTTCAAAAATTAGGCATGTGTTTTAAATTAAATGTTCCCCATTCTTCTTCCCAGAAAAATATCCTATGTAACTGAGCCTAGTTCTAATTTTTTATATTATTTTGTTCAAGTGAAAGGAAAATCCTGTTGTAAGCCATGACGACCCTTATTTCAAGTGTCTTTATTGTCTGATCAAAATATACTTCTTATAAGGATTTTCGGGAATCCACTGTCGAATCGTTGGAAATGTACGTCAAATATAATCCACACAATAGAACAGAATAAGACCAGGGATAAGTGAAGTACATTGCGTGATATTAATGATACAATAACATACATACAATACAAGATAGATAAAAGTTTATTGCATAGAAAACAACACACATGTAACAAAATGAAAGGTAGAATCAAAGTAACAAACAAAACATATGGAGACTAAAACTAAGTTAAATGTCTACCTACAAACTGCTGCATGTGTGCTGAAGCGATGCAGAGGGTCAAAGCTCAGTGTATTATTGCTCAAAAAGAGCAACACTGCTTTTCAGCTACATACTATCACGCCTGTATCCCTAATGGGGTAGAAAGAAGGTCTTTCCGCCACGTCTAACAAGTATTGAGGGTTGTTTAAGATAGATCTGTTATATTGCTGTAGTGACATGTTTTCAACCCATCGCCTAAATTACAATACACTGTAACCCTCGAATCCCTTTTGCTGACTTCTACAGCATGCCCGGGAGGAAAGGCAGCTGGAACGTTCTGTATTTTTCTATCACTCCCAGTCCAGCAAGTTAAAATTCTAGTAGGTTTTGGGACATAATGTGTATGTGGTTTAAAATGTTCCTGTTCCTATATAACATGTCATTAAATTTATTTCGCAATTTCATAACCTGAAATAGGGTTCCTATTTATTTTAAAAATGGATATCTTTAATTTGAACATCTAAATGGTTAAATAATGTCCACTTAATTTTTAAACACTCTTGTTACAAAAAGTAGCAAATGAATTGTAAGTGCTTACTAACTTATTCATAGACTCCGGGGCACAGTAAAAAAAAGGATCCTTGGAATACTTCGGAAGTTCATTTGCAACTTGCTAAGTGTTTTGTAAGAAACTGTTCTGATTTTTTTATTTGACAAACATGGTGATTAATGTTATAGGGTCGTATTTATAATCAGCTCTCAAGAGTGACAGCGAATTTGAGTTTGTATCAGAAATTTCATTTCAGTACAAAACGACCTGTAAAATCCAAACGGTGACAGACGGACAGACGGACAGCGAAGTCTTAGTAATAGGGTCCGGTCCCTTTGGGTACGGATCCCTAAAAATATAACTTTCAAAGTGAAAACCATATTTTCATCCAGATTACTGGTATATAAAATAAAATATTATACAACAGTCAGATCACGTACAGTCAGCAGAAGCATGCATTCAGAATACAACCAGAGAAATTATAGCGAGTAAATATTATATATTGCATTTTTATTCGCGAAACGTGGACGCATATAAATGGTGGAAATAAATTTTATTTGGACGAGTGTACGTACAGGGTATAACGAAATAGAGATTTACATATTAAATAAGGTGAATGACCTTATAACATAATGGAACAGAGGTTGAAATATATAAAATTTTATGTTCGAGGCAATGTGATATTTTCTCCCGGTAATTCTTTTAACATAGTATATCTCTTAAGTAGCATAGTAACTGATATGATAGCCAAAACTAGGCATTCATATTATTATATGTATCTATAGTTTATAGTTACATATAACAAACTAGTGGCCATATTCAACGATTTTGGCAGGGCCAATAAGGTCCATAGAATTGCTATTTTAACCATTTTCGTTAAGCAGTTTAAATAATAAAAAAAAAAACATTCAGACGTCTTGTCTCCATCTAATATTTTGTCAATCTTGGTACCTCCTAAGTTTATTATTCAGTATTCCCAGAAGGACTATGGACCCTTTAATTAAGTTATATCAAGAAGACATATTGGTTTATTGAAACAATCTTTTAGTCCCTCAGGGGAAATTGTTTTCATTTAAGTAGCTCGATAAATACTATCTATTAGTAAACGTCGTTCGTCTTCCGTTTTTTTTTTTTATAATTTTGTGCTTGAAGCCAGCGCACGCCCACGTGCCACCAAGTAGCATGTATATTCCAGTCTATATGAGAATGATAAGCTATCACAGCCAACGCTATGGCAAGAATTTATACATATTTTTTTTTCTCATTTTTCCCGGTGTTCACAAAAATGCGACTCATGCCATTATGTAGCAGGGATTTTAATCGACCTAATCTGACCTATTTTGTTTGTGTACGCCATGGGTCAAATTCCCGAACAAAATGGTCAATGACCTTTATTTGAAAAACAATGTTTGTTTCTTATTCTTACTCATGTGCTATAGAAATTTGGTCACTATCTATTTCGGTGATTTCTGTTTTGGATAGATGCTTGGTACGCTGCGTGGTAGTCTTGCTGAACCATTGGCGTAAATTGTCTTAAGGGTCAGTTTACATCAAGAAGCGACGCAACGCGACTCAACGGAGCGCGAAGCTGCTTGAAGATGCATCTTTTTGTACGACGAAGTGATTAGCTGCGCTGCGCCGCCTGACACTGCGAGGAATTTTCGAGTTCTGTCTATGAAATTTGTATCTATTTGCATAGTAAACAAAGTTCTATTGTATTCAGCTGTTAAAAAGTGCACGCGTCGTCACATCGCGTCACTTCCCAGTTTGAATTGACCCCAACACGGCTAGCTTCATATTTGATAGCGCTTGTACCTACGTGAAAAGTCTGCGTACAAAACTTCATTCTTCTTATTTGCGAGTCGACGGCAAATGTCATACATCTTTAGCCCAGTGTGTAGCAAAGTACGCGCACAGCTTCATCTTCAAAACTTCATTAAATCCTGTAGAGAAAATTGAGCGTGAAGAAAATCTCCAATAGAAAGCCGGCATTACGAAACCCAAAATCAGAACAATAATAAAAACTTTTCCTTTCATAATTATATCAGGAAGTCTCGTCACGCAGTCTGAGACATATAAGTATTACAAAATTTCTTTCTCCAGTGAAAGTTATCGTATACAACCTTTTATTTTTCGGGCGACGCATTCTAATCACGATCAAAGAAAACAATTTAAACTATTCCATTGTGAATGGTATCAGTAAACTACAATCACCCTTAAGTGCTTTACATTAATAACTATTTCAGAAAAGCTAGCTAGATATTGACCGGCACTTATTACTTTGTTTTGCAATGTTATAGTTTCTGTCGAAGAACAGATTAAAAAGCCATCGTAGTCTTAAAAACAAATGAATAAAGAACAAAATCATTATGCCTGCGGGAATTTCAACAGCATATCAAACTCATCAGTCATGAAACCATTAGAATAGGTTTCTGATGTAAGAAAGTGAATTAATAGTGATCTAGTTGCAATAAAAATGGTAATGACATGTGAATTTAAGCAATATAGATTTTACATCATCATCATAAACATAAAGTAAGTAGGTATAGCTTGTGTTTTTACGAACGAGAGTGGTCACTGATTTAGAAATACCTACCTAATCTATAATGTCCATGCTTATTAATGATACTATCTTTTCTTCAAATTTTATTACATCTGAGTGTCCGCATGAGAAGGCAATATTTTAGTCTCGTGAGAATTAGTAAACATGTATCGTTTTCTAATGGTCAACGAACTGTTAATAATCGTTTCTTCTATATAGGTTTATTGGTAGAAAACTATTTAGTATAGAAGTATATTTACATACAGTTCCTTTGTCAAACATTATTTTGCTATGATATTAGATATTATTTATTTTTATTATATGAAATTAAATAAAATTTATATAAAGATAATTGCCCATTATTAACATTACCTATTTCTTTGACATTTATATTTTCTTATTGACAATATCAAATAAATAAATCAAATGTAATCACAATCAATTTCTTGGGTCATCGCTCCTAAATAATATCATACATAGTTTGAGGCAATTAAATTAACTCAGTTCGCGCTTTGAATATTCGACATTAATATAAATAATATTCGACATTATTATCTGTGAAGACCTGTAATTGGCTTTCTGTTTTTATTAATTTTAAGTAGTAAGTTTTCCTAAACAAAAAAAAATTCAAACACTTAAGTGTGAATTTTATATCTGTAAGATTTCTTAAACGACTTCAAGAAGAAAACCCTTTAATGTACATGAGGCAAAAATTTATTATATTTTCTTTATTACTTACTAATAACAATTAATTAGACCGATTCGGGACATGACATACAAACGAAATCACATATCAATATAATACTTATGTGACTTTCTCTTGGGTCATATATTTTGGCCGGTCAGCTCACCGAAACTGGTTGACGAGATTTCGCTTTCACGTCAAAAATGCTGCACTAAAGCTGGGAAGGCTTCGATTCAGGTTTCCCAGAATCAAGCGTCAGCCGATGATCCAAAAAAAAAGGACTACGTTCCTTTAAACCACATATTCTACTGATAATACCAAACAAAGTTTCCCAAAGCAAAAAAATTTTAGCTCAAAAAAAAAGCCATTTCCATACAAAGATACTCCCCGGGATTTGCAGTTTTGTATGGACGTAGCAAAATTTTATTTTATTTCATAAAATTTTTATGCTTTGAGAAAGTTGTTTGGTATCATCAGCAGAACATGTGGTTTAAAGGACCGCAGTTCTTTTTTTACACCCTGTATAAATGCGAATACTTCGGCGCAGGTGGCAAACATACCACCAATTAAGTCGTCAACAACTCTAAAAGCGGTTTATAAATGGATTTGTCCCTTTGTCCCTTAACACTCTCAGGATTTAACCCTTTTAAGGGCATGTTTCTAACAGCAGTTACTTTTTAGAAAATGACCGCAATTTTTAGGCACAGTTAGTTTTAAAAAATTTGGGGCTGTCCACTATAATTTGAGATTGTTATTTTACGGTAATCCGCCATAAAATTTATTGTTAGCTCAATATTTCAGAGTGATTGAGGACCTACACGCTCCATGGTCACGAGTAGGTAGAGTTCGTGGTTTGAAATCATATTTTTTGGTTTCTACATATTCATATTAAAAAAGGATCCCGTATTAAAATTCATATTCGACTCTATTATAATAGGTATAATAGAGACGCAAAATTCTATTGTACTTATGAAGAAAGAAACAATTAAATAAGTAAACAATTCTTCGAAGTTTAGTCTAGACGAGATTTGGGAACAAGAGCTCAATAAAAATTTATTTGGTAGTGAAGTAATAAATTACATTATTACGTTATTTATTTTTTTAACTTCTTATATAATTACATGGAAACATGAATCTAATTCACATAACATGTGAATCTATACTCGTAATTTAGTTTTGAGGGTTGTTTAAGATCTGTGTATCGCTGTAGTGACAGGTTGTCAGCCCATCGCCTTAATTACAATATACGGAAACCCTCGAATCTCTTAGCTGGTTTTTACAGCATGCCCGGGAGGAGATGTAGCTGGCACATTCTATGTTTTTCTATGTACCTACCTAGCAGTATTTTTTTCTTTCCTTTTCTGAAAGAACTTTCAGTTTCATTGACTGAGCAACCCTTATAAGTTAGTAGGATGTCATGCCTTAAACAGTTGTCCCAGGGAACTAGGCCCGTATTAATAATCAGCTTTTGAGACTGACAGCGAGTTTGAGTTCGTATCGGAAACGTCATTTCAGTACAAAACGGGCTGTCAAATCCTCTCAAAAATGTGCCCGTAATGCCCGTATCCATACTTAATATTGCCCTCAATCTTGAGATCGCTTTATAAATACAAGCCTTAAAAGAAACACAGAGAGGCATAACATGATGGGAATTATGTTAGAGCAGAATACTGTTATTATCATTGTGAAATTATACGTTACGATATTAACATATAATAAGGTACTTTCCTTACCTGTGTAATTTCACAGTTAAAATCATTTGTATAATTTTGTTACTTGTTTCCATACCATTTATGATTTATGATTCCATTCATACCATACTAACGCCATCTTGCATGAAACTATCTCATTCACATGGTCTCTCACTCGCTCACTCATCATCACGTCATCACATACGTCACAATAATTCCATACCTACATTTATTGAGGCCTAAGTACCTATTTAAAAAATCTAGAAAAATAAATTCCTTGTATATTGTTATTTAGGCAATGGGCTAACAACCTGTCACTACAGCAATGTACAGATCCAGCTTAAACAACCCTCAAAACTTGTCAGACGTGGCGGAACGTTTGTTTTGGTCATTGACGCTCTGCCTACCCCATTAAGGATACAGGCGTGATAGACTATCACTGATAGTATGTATGTATCTCTGCCTAGCCCATTAGCGATAAAGGCGTTATTTATGTAAATGTATGTATGTATGTAAATTGTTTGTTATAATGTTTTTTTTTTTAAGATAGTTTCCGGTTTGGTCAGGAAAATGCAAGTTACCTTGTTGTCATACAGGTAAGGTGACTCCGTGTTTCAAAAGGGAATTTTTCTTTCTAAATTACTTACTTAGTACCTAATAATAGCTTTCCTGCATATAAGCTTACTCACCTAAACTGTGATTTCGCATTAAAAACTACGAGTAACACTTGAAAGTGTATAATGCACTTTTTTTATGCCTAAAGCCATAGAATGTAACGAACAGTAGCGGTCTAAGAACACTCCCCTGAGGTACTATAAGCACTAGAATTTTACAGCTCATAGCATAAACTCTGATTTATAACATTTTACACAACAAGCAAAAGAGTACTTTCATGCTAGACTGGGAGCGATAGAAAACATAGAAAGTACCAGCTGCTTTTCAACTTATGTTTTTTTCAGTTGAGAGAAAAGATGTGATTGGTGTTTCAGTTAACCTTAAAGAGTGTCAGATGCCAAAAGCCGCTGATGCTATATCTACCCCGTAAGTGCTAAAGATGTGACTCTATGTATGGCGTATAAACAATAACGGTCCAAGAATACTCCCCTGCGCTGCGGCACTATGCAAAATGCACTAGGGTTTTACTGCGCATGGAATAAACTCTGATTTACAACATTTTAACAGACATAAATGGATAAGGAAAGTGCTCTGCAGAAAACATTGTTGCTTGTTGTACAATTAGCTGCAAATTCTACGTTCACTTCACACTTCGTCTATGTGGATGATTTTTTGTTTTTACAGTGCAAATTTTGCGTATTGTTGTGGCGTGAATATTTAACCATTGTGTTAAAAAAGTGTCAATTTTGGACAATGAAATCCTGTAAACGTTTATTGTTATGTTGACACAGTTTCGTTTTTGTGAGCAGCCTTTGTGTAATTAGGACAAAAATGTTTATTAGTAGGTTTCGATTCAAATCATTACAGTAGACATATCATAAAAGTTGGTGCATTTCTAAACGAATTTACAGTTTGTTCGTGAAATTATTTGTTTATCGGAGACTTATAAAATATTGAAAAGTAATAATACCAGCAGTTTTTATCCTACACTAGAGAACAAAAGAGTTATTACTCCAGAAGTAAGCATCGTTTGATTTATAGAATATTAATGAATATAAATACTTGAAAGCGTTCTTTTGATAAGCAAGATGGATTTTACCTCATCTTCAAAATTATTTACGAAGACGGCTAGTACGAAAGTAAAGCCCGTGTTTGTGCATTCATTTAGACATAAGTAGAAAGCTTTTAGCCGACCAATTGGGTCAGTGACAATGCGCAATATTTTATTCTATTACTCGGTTTTGCATTAGTTTTGCTTTTACTCTCAGTACCCTTTACTTTTGCTGATAGTGCCAAGAAGTAATCTTTGGTGCTGTCAACCAAGGCGTTAGGATACCCAGGCCGCTTCGAACCGTTTTTTTTTCTCGTGTAGTTGTATATGCTTTGTCATGAAATTTTGCAATAAACTGTGCAATTGTATGAAATCTTATTTTAAAAAAACACCTGATAAAACTTCATCAAATAGGAGCGACCCTGATAGGTACCTTACTCGTATCCCCTAAAATTTTAAGGTTAGTCTAGATCTCTTAGGCTCGTATTTATAAAGCTATCTCAAGATTGAGAGCAATATTAATTGCGGATTTGACAGGTCACTTTGTATTGAAATGGCGTTACTGATACGAACTCAAACTCGCTGTTACTCTTGAGAGCTGATTACAAATACGGGCCTTAATACCATGTCAGTCTGGCAACAACATTCTATTTTTGCTTTGATTAGTTTATTTGGTTTTGGTCGAAGACACCGCCAAGAAACCTTATGATTTAAATCGTACAAATTTTTTAATACTTTTTGTGTTATTTTTAATGTCTCATAAAATCTCACTAAGAACACCTCAATCAAAAACTCATCCATCAAGACAGCCGCATTCACCGGAGAAATTGGTCAAACAAAACACAATAATAACATCATGAGCAATCATTTAGTCTTCAATCTTGGCGGTCAATGCGCCTGATCATCAACCGCCATGATTTTACACTACTCAAGCAATCGGTCAAGTGCTTTCGACGCTGTGGTATTATTGCAACTCATTTTATTTTCGAACCACTAGTTTATATACGACTAGCCACGGCTGCTGAATGAGATCTCTCGTAGTAATAATATAGGTAGGTATTTTGCTATGGCAAAAGAAGTCTTTAAGATTACTTTGACTTACTATGATTACTATACAACATGTAACAGAAAGGGTATATGCATCGTGAAATGTGTGAGTCTACCCATGAAACTGAACAACTTTCCCTAAGGAACATAGGTCGAAATACGAAAAAAAAAATTGACTTCCCATACTAAATGTGCAGCTGATGCATTTTGCATGGAAGGGCAAAAATTTTTTTTCCTTTTTTGACCTATGTTCCTTAGGGAAAGTTGTTCAGTTTCATGGGTAGATTCACACATTTCTCGATGCATATACCCTTTCTGTTACATGTTGTATATTTGTCATAATCATATTATAAAAATAGGTTCGATATCTTTGTTAATTTAATTTTTGTAAAATTTGTGGCAGAACCCCAAAATATGATAAATCTTTAGATTTTTTAGTTATCTACCAAACCTTAATGTTGGTGTGATGTTGGGTAGAGTTCGTATGCACACACTTCACGGGATTTCTTTCTTTAAATTAAAACAACAAAAGAACATGAACAACATGAACATGAAATACAATTGTTTAACTAATATAATAATATAGAGTTAGTTTTAGTAAGTACAATAACTTACATTTTCTACGTTATGAAATTGAATTGTGTGGACTTCCGGATTTGGCACGGGATCCAAAGAACTTTTTGTTCACCGAAACTATTTCATTATAAAATGCTTGAATCTAGAATTCCATTTGTGAAACTTTCATTAAAAGAACTTAACTTTTAACAACTTTTTACATTATTGTGACATTTTATGCTTTAAAATTTACAATATTTTTAAAACAACTTTTTACAAATAAAAGTTACATTGTATTTTTATGCTTTGAGCAATATTTTTAGATCTGAAGGAACACAAAATGTGTAATCTCGAATTCAAAGCAAAAGTAACAATTTAGACAGACACCGTTGGTACCACACCTGCGCAAGCGGCGATGAAAGAGCGAGACAAACACTCTTTAATTGCGCTTCACATTCACCATTGCAATCTCCAGCAAAACTTGATAGTCCGCCGAGGTCCACGGACTACACATCACGGAATTCCGAAAACCACAAGGTTACTCGCTAGTGACATTAAGGTCTTTATTCCACCTACCTGCTTTCTTGCACTTAAGACTTTTTGCCGCGGTAAAAGCCGACTGGTGGGGAAGTGTGTTCTGTGCGACCGTGACAGTGGCAAAGAAACCTCGCGATGGACTGAATCCGCCAATGTGTTACGACGAAACTTGCCCGACAATAATACCATTTTCTATTCCCAACGTGTGATTAACTTAGTGGTGATTGCGTTTGAAAATAATAAGGTTTGACAGTGTTTCTGTAAGTGTCACGACATGTTACCGATTGGGTGCGCTGGCCGTTGTAAAAGGTGCTAAAAAACTAGGTTCGCTGATTTCTCTTTCTTCAGCTTCGCATTTGGATTTTTGGTGACTGTTCCGACATGGATTTTCGTCGTATATTTTTCATGTAAGTACCTACACTTCATTACTTTTTTTATTATAAGTTACACATTTAGCAATTTCTACTTCATTCATTTCTTATTGTAGGTCATCTAGTTTATCAGCAGGTTCTCCAACCGGTACATAAAGTTTATTAGCCTCTTTTTTAGTATGGTTTCTAATCTATATACCGATATTCCTTTTAACTTTATTATCATTGCCTTCCATTAAACAGGTCATTGGTCAAATTATTTTACATGGATGGATTACTTCATTATCTAAAAGATCTTATTTAATCTAATTTGCAACAAACATCCTACTCACACTGTTATTATTGGTTGTATTTTTGCATAAAAAAGTCAAAAACTATATAAATATTTAGGTTTATTTTCTAAACGAGATAATC